>NC_051171.1:107393707-107596207 GCF_013339725.1 Rhipicephalus microplus | reverse complement strand
TAGTCGGCGGGCCTATTTTACTGGGTACTTTGCCAGGTACAGCCCATTATAGTGCTACGTTAATCTGGCTTTTGAACACTTTTTTATGTTGGAAGAATACTGCAAGGACAATGTAAAATTGAAGGTGAGCTGCCGTGCCATATTTGCCACTTTTATAACTCTTTTCTCGCGTCAGCCGCAGTAGGGTAGAGGTTGCGGTGTTCCACTTCTCAACCGAAAATCCGGCCTCGGCGATTTCAATGGAGGCAAAAAGTTAGACACCCGTGTGCTGCACCAGTTGGTGATTGTTATAAGACACCAGGTGGTCAAAATTTTTGGTCCTCTCCATAACAGCATCTCTCATATTATGCAGTGCTTTTGGAACGTAAAACAGTATAGATCGTTGATCATTCTTTATTCACGTGAACACCGCAGAGGCAAATGGCACTTTAAGATCATGCCCAACCGCGGTGGTGTAGAGGCTAAGCTACTCGGCTGCTGACCCACAGGTCACGCGAGAGAATCCCGGCTGCAGCGGCTGCATTTTCGATGGAGGCGAAAGTTCTGTAGGTCCATGTGCTCAGATTTGGGTGCACGTTAAAGAACCTCAGGTGGTCGAAATTTTCGGAGCCCTCCACTACGGCAGCTTTCACAAATATGGTGGTTTTGGACGATAATCAATCACTCTCAGCTCCCACGTTCGCGAGATGTTTTCTGTACCTACAAACGTGACTTCGAGAGAAAGATGTCAGTTTACGTTCTCAAAGATGAGGAAAATATTTAGTAGGTATTAACAATTTAGGCTACAATATGATATTGAGGCTGGCTCTGGCAAGTAATCTTGATTATATTTAGCCCCATCGCGTTCTTTAACGTGCACGTGAATAGAAATACACTACCTACGAAATCAAACGAGGCATCAATATTTTAATGTGTCGACTAGTATGCCCAATCGCTCGAGATAACTACGTCATGTCGCAATAAATCTGGTCGTTAAAGGTAAATTTGGTTCATATTTATGCGTTCGACTTTGATACCGAAAGTCTGTGCGTTCATCAACATCATCAGCAGAAGCGGCAACCCTCCTACTCCAACTGCAGGACAATTACCTCTCCCATATTTTGGTAATCAACCAGGTCATGTGCATTTTACTGCCACGTATGCACGTAATTTACGTTAATTTTCCTATTTCAGTCCATTAGTACTATACGTTACTTTTCTTGCGTTTCATTTTTGTATGCCCTGTTTCAACTACCGGAATATCTCCTGATCAGTTTCTGAAGCCCCCAGTAATGCCCTTCGAATGGCTTTTGTATATCAAAAGGTAGCGGGCTAGTATTAAGGGGCCTTGCCAAACTTTTATTGCGATAACAATTATATGGACACTCTCAGCTAGATTTTGCCGCCGGCTTCGATGTCATGCACCGTATATGTACACGTATCTAATATATGGGAACGCAAGAAAGGAAAAACTCCAGAAGAAAGACTCCGGCGCGCGGAATCAAACGTAAGACGTTCACGTCGTGAATGGGAGACGTTAGCCACTGATCCACCGAGAAGCACGTTTTTCTTCGTTTAAACAGCAAGCTATTTATATCTACCACTCTCCGCTGTTGACGGGCATCATGGGGGGGGGGGGGGGACTATCGTGTTTTAGAATTATCAGCTAGATGGCGCAACGAGCGCATGGCAGCTCTCATTTCTCACGCGTACTTTGGCCCGCGAAGAGGAGAGGGGGATGTGAAGTGGGCGATCTTTCGCGTGCCCTTATATCCTTGTGGGGAGGATAGTGACTGGGGTTGCGCTTCCACTAAAATGATTCTGTTGTGGTAACGGGGCGCACAGAGGTCACTGCAATCGTTGCACAGCCTCCGTTTGCGAAAAGGGTGCGCTTTTCAGACACAGCGAAGTAACTACTGATACGCTTATTCGCATTCATCTGTACCTGCGAGTGCGTTTTGTGCGTCGTTTGTGCGTGAGAAACGCGGGGCACGTTACGGTCTGCTCACCATTCTGCACGTGACCTTCCAATTTGTTGCTATTGCGCTCATTGCTTCGCCTTTGTGGCAAAGCTGTGGCTTTTTTCTAAGAGGATAACAAAAGGCTGCCTATCCTCTAAACACAGTTACCAAAACTGACGAACAAATCGCTCAGATTATTCGCTCCATACTCTTGCAGAAAATCCATGCCTAAAATGACCGGCCGAGAACAATTGGGCAGTACAAGGAATGATGCTACAAAAGCCGACGCACAAATCTCAAGCCAGGCGGTGCACCTTTCTATAGGGGATACGAGGTGTCCTCCAGCGGTGATTAGTTGAGGGCCGTCCCACGTTATCAGCACCTTGTGTAGACGGGTGGCCAATGAAGCACTCATCACCGAGTAATCAGCTCCCGTGTCAACAAGCGCAGTCACCGGATAACAGTCGACGGAAACGGTAATGGCAGCGGACGTTCTGTTGGCGGTTTTACAAACAGGCTTTAACGGCACGTCGTAAGGCCGCGGCGGAGGGTATTTGTCGGTTCGCGTGACAGCGGCCTCATCTCCGGAGGTCGTCGTTTTCAGTTTCCCCGGCGTGGGCTTGCGCCACTGACACCAGGGGACCCAAAGGTGGGTCGGGCGCGGTGCGTTGATGTGGACGGACGGGGTGATGGTGACCGTGACTGTCATCGCGGCGGGACAGGAGCGTGATGAATACCTTCCAAGTAATCCGCAATTTCTTGTGGGCGTTCACCATAGCGTAGGCAACGTGCATCTGGGTGAAATCCGCGTAGGCCTATTCGTTGGTAGTAACAGTCGCGGTACATGTGTCCATTTTCACCACAATGGTAGCACAAAGGACGGTTGTCGGGTGCACGCCAGATGGTGGACTTCCGTGGGCCAGGACGAAAATCGGCCTGAGAAGGCAGGTGATGGGCTGGACTTGGAAAGCGTCTGGGAGTCCCAGCTGGTGGATGAGCAAAATGTGCCATCGACGGCGTATAGACGCGTAGGGAATCCGCGTAGGAAAGCATGGGAGCTTCGACTTGCGATGGTGGTGAGGAGTGAACGAACTGCCTGATTTCGTTACGAACGACGTCCGTAAGAGCAGCACTACTGGGAGGAGACGCTGCATGAAATTTCCGAAGTTCTTCGCATACAACTTGCCGTATGAGTTCTGTGAGCACCTCCCTGTTATCACCTCCAGGTACAAGAGAGCACGCAGCGGACATCGCCGTCCGACGCTCATACTGCGACACCCGCTGCCGAAGCATGCGCTCTATAATTGTGGCCTCACGTATGAACTCGGACACTGTCGTAGGAGGGTTGCGCACAAGGCCCGCGAAAAGTTGCTCCTTTACGCCTCGCATTAGCAGGCGCACTTTCTTGTCTTCTGGCAAGTGGGGGTCAGCCCGTCGAAACAATCGCGACATTTCCTCGACGAACATGGCGACGCTCTCGTTCGGCATTTGAAACCGCGAAAAAAGTGCCTGCTCCGCTCTCTCTTTCTGTTAGGGGTTACTGAACGCCTCACGAAGCTGCCGATGGAATTCCTGCCAACTTGTGAATGAAGTTTCGTGGTTCTCATACCACACTCTTGCCGCGTCTAAGAGGGAGATATACAAGTTCTTCAACTTACGGCGATTGTCCCAGTCGTTGATGGCAGCGACCCGGTCGAAATGGTCAAGCCAGTCTTCGACATCCTCACCGGCATCACCATGAAATGGGTCGGGTGTGTGAGGCGTGTTGATGATACAGGGTACGCTAGCGAATGGGTCATGCTCGGTTTGGGTTGCAGATGTGGCAACTATTGTCCTCACGGAACTTGCCAAGGGGCCGTACTGTGGTGGTAGTCCTTGAAGGCGGTGGCTGCTTCGGTAGATATCAGCAGACCCTGGTGCACTGGCGGTGGTTGTGGTTGCTTCTGGTTCAGGACCAGCAGGCATAAGACGTTGCAGTACAGTACCCAGCACCTCCACCAGTCTGTCGCGAGAGGAAACGATAGGCAGGAACTCGAAGTAGAGGACTGTTTACTCAGCCACAGCTGCCATTCACTTCTTCGCTCTCGTCTTCTGCTACCAACACAGCGTGTGGCAATATATATATATATATATGTGTGTGTGTGTGTGTGTGTGTGTGTGTGTGTGTGTGTGTGTGTGTGTGTGTGTGTGTGTGTGTGTGTGCGCACACACACACACGCACATGAGACGAGAAGAACTGTTTGGACAGTATTTGTCACCACTGAATTGAATTAAACATCATTGAATTATTGCCCTGTTCCGTTTTTTTTTCTTTAAACCACCTTGTCCATGCGGGGTGTTTGCATAGCGTCGCACTTGTTCGCAAATCATGACGAAGACCGGTCCACCAGTCGAAACCGTTGGAAATAAAATTGAGACAACCACCATATATATATATGGAAAGGATGCACTAGCTCCTCTTCTGCGGAGCGAATGTTACCTTTCCGACAGCGGTCGTCTGCGCGTGCGCTTAACTTGTGAGCGATCAGAGGGGGGGGGATGCTTATGAACGAGATCAGCGCGCGGCTTGTGCTGCTACAGCAGGCGGGATATTCTCCGAACTGCACTTCTAGCACGAAAAAAACGGTGTCCGAGTTCTACCTGGTGCACCCGTGTTTTCTTGCACACCTAGCTGCAGCGTTTTGTAGACTTACGTGAGATCGGACCTGAATTAGTTGACTGTCACCCTCAATTTGTATAGCGATGCAACTTTCCCGCTGTGATTATGTTTTAGTGCGAGAGTACGAGGCTGAGACGGCCGACAGCAGCGACGAGACCCTGCAGTTCATTAGCAAGAAGCGGATAATTGTCGTGCCCGCTTGTTTACTACAAATTAAAATTGCTTGCCTTGCTTCGTAAAACAGTCGAATATGTTGCTATGACATTCATTGCTTCGCCGTTTGGTGAAACTGACTTTTCTTAAGTATATATCGTACCTAGTAGGATCATGAGAAAAGCCTACATTAGAAGTATGAGCATCAGCAACACGCGCAAAATCTCCGCAAACGAGCTAAATTATTGGACCGTATGAAGTGAAATATTTTGTACGAAAATTGCCAGCTGTCTTTATTTCGGCCTAACTTTGTCGCGTCTGGCATATACACGTTTCGTGTCCGTATGACAGAGTTGCATTTTCTAAGTTACAGTTGTGTTACTCAACTTCATACTCATGACCCTTTTTTAGTATAGAGCATTTCTTAGCGAATTCAAAAAATTGGAGCGCTTAAATCTATCAAACTATCTATCTATCTTTCAACATAGCAATCAATAAATGTATCTCTAAATCTATCAATAAAATCGATAACTCTATCTATAACTGTATCTCAAAATCTATCGCTAAATCTATCTATAAAATCTATGAATATCTATCTATGACTCTATCTACCTATAACTCTATCTATATCTAACTATGTAAAAATCCGTCCATACGTCGTTCTGTCTGTCTGTCTCTCTTCTGTGAGCTTTCAAGGTCCCCTCCTGAACTTGGTATAGACCAATATAAGCCTGGGTTAGTAAAAGAAGAAGAATATATCTGGCTTGTCATCATAATATTAACGCGAAAATGCCGTCAAATGTGCCGACAAACACTTCCCAGCAAACACGTGTGGCTCATACTCTTATGCTATGGGCCATGATATGTGGGTATGCGCAACAGGTGATTTGCAGTTTGGATCAATTCAGTATTGGCAAGAAATGACATTGATACACTTCAAGTACGATAGCGTAAATAAAAACGGGCATCGGGAGCGTATACATCAGACGAAGGCAACGAGTTAAAAATCTGTATCTCTGCCATAATCAAGCACAAGCATTCTGCGTGAGTGTTAGGCAAGCGCTGAACGTTGCCAAGTTCAGGTTCCAATGGCAGCCTGTCCGGACCCAGAATCTGTGGGTCCGGACAGAGTGCCATTTCTGGACAGCGGGTAACAAAGTGCCTTATCTGTTACCCGTTGGTCGTTCAGGGTAACAGAGAAGGCAAGCGGATTAGGCGGAGACAGAAAGTTAGGTGGGTGGATGAGTTTAAGAAGTTTGCGGGTGTAAAATGGTAGCAGCAAGCACAGGACCGAGTTGACTAGCGGAACATGGGAGATGCCTTTGTCCTGTAGTGTACATAGTCAGGCTGATGATGATAATGACTACTATGAGAGATTGTGTTTAGAAAAGGTGGTTAACAGTTTAAAGTACTTGGTACTCTACTATATGAGAGCATAAAGCCATCCCGTGGGCCTCGCACTTGATGGGGCCACATCGACGAAATATTTCACTGTGACTACCTTGGACGTCGTCGGAAGACAAGGACCCAACAGCGTTCAGCTCACGCACTGTGTTCAAAAAAAAGTTAACGATGTAGAGTACTCGGTGCTCCACTATGGGAGATCTGAAAGCCGTCACTTGGGCCTCAGTAGGTTTCGGGGTTGTTGTCTGGTAGAAGAATACCAGACAAGGTCTATCAGAGAAGGTCTATCACTTCCCTGCTCTATACGCCAGCGATTTGGACACATGGCGAAAAATTATCCACAGCACACGTCGGTGCAAGATTTGCTCGGAAGACTATGACCACAAGGAGTGCAGGTTAATTCTTCAGCCTAAGTGCGCAAAATGTGTGCGTAATCACACTGCTTTCTACTCAGGCTGCCCGCCAAACAAAGTCACTGCACAAATACGAAGACAAGAACTTATTCATAGAAGACAACCGTGCAGCACTGAGGCCTCTCCAAATAATTAGATCGTTCACCCAGTACGATATCATCCACCTTAGCAGACGCAGCAACCACCACATCTAAGCAATGCACCAAGAGAGCCAGAAAGAGTACAGTCGAAGAACAAAACAAGGGTAGAAAAGTCAAGTACTCCCACTTATGCTTCAATGTTGTGAACACCCACGCGACATCAGGCAGAAAGCATTGATTCCAGGAGCTCTAATGCTTTTCTAAGCTATACGAGGAAAACTCGGCCTACCTCTCAGCGACACCTCAGGGAGAATACCAGCCAATACCAAGTACACCACCACATCAGCGACGGAACTGATTCTGCCAATGCTTTTCACCGCAATCAGGGCAATTCTGTCTGCTCTGCCGGAAGCAAATAGCCTACCAGAAGTCGAAACCCTATTGCCTCCGAGGCTTTATTGTGCTGCCATGCCGGGTCACACCTGTGATACGTTGTGTATATATAACCGCTACAAATATGTCTTCATATTCCACTGGAATGCTAACAGTCTTCGAACAAAGTGTGCTGACATTCGTAAACTGCTTGTACAGTTCAACTTTCCCATTTCCATTCAAGAGGCTAGAATGAATGACGACATCCCCCTCTCGAACTATGTGATATACAAGTCATCTCTTCGATGTGGGTAAGCAGAGTCCACCTGTGCGTCAGAAAAGATCTACCATCTCATCAAGTTCAGACAAGCGACTCTGACTTTCTGGAGTTCGTCGCATGTGCGGTAACGTTTGGTAATCTGTGCGTAACAGTGATAAATATCAATCCACAACCCTCAAGTCATATTTATGTGGAGGACCTAGTGGACATCTTCAAATTTTCTTTTTCTAAAGTCTTTATATGTGGACATTTAGATGCGCATTGCGTCATCTGGGGCAGTGATCTCTGTGATGCACGTGGTATCGTTGTAGACGGCGCTATAGACAAATGCAATTTGACCATTTAAAATGACGGATCACCAACGCTCATTCGCGGGTATAAATATTCAAGCTGTATAGATATAACTTTATGTTCACAAGATTTGGTGAATGACGTAAGATGATCAACATATGTGACAACACACAGAAGTGATCATTTCTCAATCCTTGTAAATCGCTCTACGATGCGGAGTGCTGCCATTAGACGCTGCAGCAGACTGACGAATCGGAAAGCCTTTTTATTTCGCCTAAACAGTCAGCTTAGTACACACACAAGTTTTGTAGAATTCATGGAATTTTCGCAGGATAATGTGAACGTATGCACAAACAAGTTTTTAATTTCGAAAGATTAGCTGTGGTCGAGAGAAAATACGAACGTCTGCGAGCCACTCGTCACGGGCCTGAAAAAACGTACCGACAGAGCAGCACCTTATAAAAGAATATAGAAGCGCTTGAAAAATCCACATCATGCGCAGACGCACGAAAAATTTAGCAAAACGACGCTGGGGAAGCTTCCACACCACAATTCCCCGAAAATATGGTTGATAATTCGAATCTTTGATGGCCCTGTTACACAGAGCTTCCCATTACATGCCCTCGCTTTAGCTATGGACACACAGAAGATGGTAGTGGCAGATGAGCTTTGTTAACTTATTTGCAGACCAGTCTCTATATGAGATTGTGGAAGTTTAGTAATTCTGTTCCGATAGCATGCGGAAAATTGATGCTTCTTATTGGGCGCAACATTCTAAAGTAGACCCCGCATTCGCATCAAGTGAGCTGCAAGGTCCACTTGCTTCATGCCGTCAAGAGCCCGCTGCACGGCCTGATGGCCTTACCTACAATATGCTCGGAAACCTCAGGCCAAGAGGCAAAAAAGCTCTTTTTTAATTATATAATAATCGGTGAACGGAAGAAATTTACCACCACCTTGCAAATTTGCTCGAGTTATACCAATTCTAAAGCCTGTAAAAATACCCTTAGGCCTTGATTCTTTTCGTCCGGCCAGCTTGACAAGCTGCTTATGCAAGGTCATGGAGAAGATGATTAACGCGCGACTTCAGTGGTGGTGCAACAAATTGGATGCATTCGCCAACTAATTAGCGGGTTTTTGAAAACAGATATTCACAATGCATGCTATGGAACACCAACGTACCTGTGGCAACATGACGGTTGCAGTATTTTCGGACATAAAGAGGGCGATCGATACCGTCAGTTATGTGCATGTTCTAGCAAGTATGCTAGAACTCGGAATGTGCGGCAGGTCCTTGCGATTGATTTCTCATTTTTCATCAGGTCGAAAAATATTTGTCTATACGGATGAAGGAACGAGTGCTGAACGCGATGTTAAGCAGGGAGTGCCACAGAGAAGAGAGCTTAGCCTTTTTTCTATTCAACTGCGTCATGGCTAATCTAGCTAGAAGACTGCCACCTTACTTGCGATTCTCACTGTATACAGACGATGTGTAAATTTGGGCATCTGAAATTAATGTTCAAGTTATTAAGATTGCGTTAGTAGGGAATAGTACTATCCACAACGTTGTAATAGAAAGAGGGATGCCTCTGTCACATGCGAAGACAACTGTGTTGCGCTTCATTTGCAAACAGTTAAAGAATTCAAACCTTAGTCAATAAGGAGAACCTTTACAGATTGTGACACATCATCGATTTCTTGGAATAATACTTGATCAACAGCTATCCTAAACTCCACATAAAAAAACAAACTCGAAAGCCATGTAATGCAATAGTGAATGTACTTCACAGGACTGCTGGCACTTCATGGATGGATCAGTATCACCATTCCTCATTGTTCATAATGCTCTTATACAAAAAAGAATCGCATACCCTGCAGAAATTTGCATGGCGTTTCACCCTTGTCAGAACAAAGGCTGCAAAGACTTTTGGCCAGGAGATTACGCATATGTTTAGGAGTTCCGCAAGCGACTTCAGATTCTCTTGTAATAGCAGAGTCTCCCCAATCTTCGTTTGCAGTCTTGAGAAGTGAACAAACATGCTGACGTTTTTTTTTTGTCGTCAGACACAACATGAAAATTCCCCATAGACTCTGGAGATATGACAAAAGACTGGATACTGCGTTCATAAATAAATTGACAAAAATGCCAGCACATTGCCGAAAAATCAGTTTTTGCACACGGACATCAATTATCCTCCATAGCTGCTCACGTGACCAACGATCGAAGTGTCAGAAGATGGTAATATCCGGAAAAGTGACATGTTCATTCGAGCCGTCCAACAACTAGCGCTTTACCAGATATATATGTGATATCATGGTTACATGCATGTGTATACAAACGGATCCAGTCTACCAACATCTTCGACTTCAGCATTTATTGTACCACACGTTAATGTACAAGACCTTATGATATATATTATCTCGCCTGACGTCGTCTACAGCAGCTGAACTGTTCGCTATTCTGAGCACTTTATTATTTACAAATTCTGTCAGAGATGCTTCAAAATATGTTATTTTCAGTGATTTACAAGCGGCACTGACATCACTCCACAACACAAAAGAAGAAAACAATAAATGATATGCTGATTCAAGAAACAGCATCATGCCAAGAACATCATCAAGATGCTTTGGTTGCTATTCCAATATCAAAAAACTGAATTTCCCTGCATCTTAAAAACAATATCCCTCAATATGCGTAAAAATACGGGGCTTAACCAAAACTCCAAAAGCTCTGATTTCTATCCTAAAGACTCCCTACTTGAGTTTGAAATTGCGTTATCCCTACACAGAAATGTCGAAACCTTTATTCATCGACTAATATTAGGCACTGCCTACACCAAGCATTTTTTACAAAGAATTGGTCGCGCTGCAACTTCTAAATGTGATTGCAGATTTGTAGACGAAGACCTGTATCACATCCTTTTGGAATACTCACAACACAAAACACTAAGACGCCGACTTAGATCAATTCTAATGACTTTAGATTACAGACCTTTAAGTTTATTGAAGCTTTGGGCCCGTAGCCAACAAGACATTTACAAAGTGCTCGTAAAAGCATTGAAAGATTTACTTGAAGAGAGTGGCTTTCTTGGCAGATATTAGTGCAATTCAGATTTTTCAGGGGTTATGTTCTTTAAGGCGAGGGTCGGTCACCACCTGTATGTGTGCATGTATGTATTAACCTCCTCAAAGCATATTTATGAAGTGAATGATGATGAGTGGGGTGAAGCTTCGGAGGGTTTTATCGGCAAACTGGGAATTATCCGCTGGCCGCGTCTGTCTGTCTGTCTGTCTGTCTGTCTGTGTCTTTCTATCTGTGCCTGTCTGTCTGTCTGTCTGTGTCTGTGTCTATCTGTGTCTGTCTGTGTCTGCCTGTGTCTGCCTGTGTCTGCCTGTGTCTGCCTGTGTCTGTGTCTGTCTGTGTCTGTCTGTGTCTGTCTGTGTCTGCCTGTGTCTGTGTCTGTCTGTGTCGGTCTGCCTGTGTGTGTCTGTCTGTCTGTCTGTGTGTGTCTGTCTGTGTCTGTCTGTGTGTGTGTCTGTCTGTGTCTGTCTGTGTCTGTCTGTGTCTGTCTGTCTGTGTCTGTCTGTCTGTGTCTGTCTGTGTCTGTCTGCCTGTGTCTGTCTGTGTCTCTCTGTCTGTCTGTGTCTCTGTATCTGTCTGTGTCTCTCTGTCTGTTTGTCTGTCTGTCTGTCTGTCTGTCTGTTGCACGGATGAACGCACGGATAGACAGACGCATAGACGGACGCATGGACGGACGGATGGATGCAAAGATAAAAGAGGTTAAATATTTTTAGTACTTGGTACTGTACTGTGGGAGAGCATAAAGCCGTCCCGTGGACCTCACACTTGATGAGACCGCGTCGACAAAAATTACGCCGTCAACGTGTTCACGGCTCAAAAAGAAGCCCGGCTGTCTACTACTCTACACAATGACAGTTACGCCGTGTTTAGAACAAAAAAAAACTGGTGAATTATTTAGGGTACTGTGTGTTTAGAAGAAGTGGTTAACAATTTAGAGTGCTCGGTACTCTAATATGGAGAGCTGAAAGCCGTCCCTTGGAAAAGAAAAATTGATACGTCGTGTTGTTTAAAAATGGTATACGATATAGAGTACTTAGTACTCTACTATGGGAGAGCTGCAAGCTGTCCTGTGGACCTCCTTACCCACTGAAACCCGCCGCAGATGGGGATACGTCGTAAGTTTAGAAAAATTTGAGTACCTAGTACAATTTTGAGTACTAGGTACTCTACTAGGGAAGAGCATAAAGCCGTCCCGTGGCAACGTCAGTGTCATGTTTAGAAAAAATGTTTAACGATTTCAAGTACTTCGTACTCAACTATGGGAGAGCACTGAGCGGTCCCGATAAAGCGATACCTGGGAACGCAGTACCCACTTAAGCTATGTATTATATTGGGATACGTCGTAGGAGGCCATGGAAGTTCAATGCAAATGATGTTTGCAAATGTTTGTTTCAGATGCCACTTTGTAAAACCTTCCAATGATGATAAAGATTTCAGATGAATGTGCTATCAACATCTGTTACTTATTGTTTTCATTTGAACTTTAATATTGTCACGAAGGGTGAGAGAATGAATGAAATAAATATATTTACAGATTATGCAGGGAGAGTCAGAGGCAGCTGCAGCCAAGATGCAGGTACAACTGCAACAACAACACGAGCGCGGTCGCTTTCATTGTCTTTTTTGTCATCTAACATATACATTGTCTTTTCATCGTCTAACATTGTTTTTTCGTCCTCTAACATATGTCGTCTAACATATACGGCCCGCCACTGGCAGCGCCTTCTCGGCGCCTAAAGGAGAGTAGGATCATATGCGGAGATGTATGGTTGCAGGCGGGTCACGTGGACGACGTCAGTGGCGGGTGCGCACGACGACGACTGACTGTCCAACGGAGCGATCTCGTATGTCATCTCGGTAAGCCGGCGTAAGACCTTGTGAGGCCCCGAGTAGCCAGAGGGAGCTTCGAAGAGAGGCCAATGTGGCGGCATGGTGTCTAGAGGAGGACCAATGAACCTGGAAAGTAGGAAACCCTTCCGTGGTGGCTATCGTAGCGGGCCTTCTGAGAGAGCTGCGAGCCAAAAAGACGTTGCCATGTGATCTTTTGTGAGCCACTTGAGCCCGAACAGTGGCATCCCGGGCGTACCCTGAAACCGTTTGCGTTGTTGATGAGAGAAGAGTCTTGAAGGGCAACGCTGCATGGCGGCCGAACTATAGGTAGAAGGGGGAGGAGCCAGCGGTGTCGTGGCGTGACGAATTGTATGCGAATGTCACATAAGGCAAAGTACTATCCCAATCAAGGTGATCTTTGGAAACGTACGTGGAGAGCATTGTTGTCAAGGTTTGATTTAGGCGCTCGGTAAGACCATTTGTTTGTGGGTGATAGGCCGTAGTGAGCTTTGACGTGTCGAACACGAGCTAAGGATGTCACTTACTACTTTTGAAAGAAATAAGCGACCACGATCGATCAGCAGCTATCGAGGAGCGCCATGGTGAGGAATTACGTCATGAAGCAAGAAGTCCGCGACGTCAGTGGCACAGCTTGTCGGTAGCGCTCGCGTGATAGCGTAGCTTGTGGCGTAATCAGTCACTACGGCTATCCACTTGTTTTCAGTGAGAGAAGTAGGAAATGGTCCAACGAGATCAAGACCAACGCGGTAGAAGCGGATGGTGGGTATGTCTATTGGCTGGAGCAGACCAGCTGCTGGCAAGGTGGAATGTTTGGAGCGCTGGCGGGACTCACAAGCAGCAACGTATCGGCGCAAAGAACAGTAAAGGCCTAACCAGAAGAATCTACGCCATGCGCGATCGTACGTGCGCGTGACATCGAGATGTCCAGCGGTTGGGGCGTCTTGAAGCTGTTCAAGAACAGCGGAACGGAGTGTCGCAGGAACTACGAGTAGTAGCTCTGGTCCCTCGGCGCTGGTGTTGCGTCGGTAAAGATGTCATCGCGTAGAACGAACAAGTGTAGCGACGGGTCTACGTGAGGCAAACGTAGACTCTGCATGATAGACCACAAGTGGACATCGCTGAGCTGTTCCTTGCGTATGTCGGTGAAAGCCGACATGGCGAAGACACAAGGGTCAGAATCATATGCAGGAAGGTTGCGGTGGGTCTATGGGGTGACGGGATAGACAGTCGGCATTCCTGGTGCATTAGGCCAGATTTGTATGCCACATCAAAGCTGTATTCTTGTAGTTTCAAGGCCCGACGGCCAAGCTGTCCAGTTGGATCTTTAAGGTACGAGAGCCAGCACGAGGCATGCTGATCTGTAATTAACGAAAAGGTGTGCCCAAACAAGTATGATCGAAATTTTCCGACTGCCCAGACTAGTTCGAGGCACTCATGCTCAGTGATGGAAAACTTGCTCTCGGAAGGGGAAAGGAGGCGACTGGCATAAGCGATGACGCGATCCTGTCCTCGTTGCCGCTGTTCGAGAACAGCACCGATTCCACGTCAGCTGGCATCGGTACAAACTTCAGTATGGGCTGACGGGTCTAAATGGGCCAAGATGGGTGGGGAAGTAAGTAAATTTGTAAGGGTGCGGGTGCTGAAGGCAGTCACTTGGTCAGTACTCCAATAAAAAGGTATATCCTTCTTCAGTAGTTCCGTAAGCCGTTGGGCAATGTCAGCGAAATTCTTCACAAAACGCCGAAAGTAATAACAGAGGCCGATGAAACTACGTACATATTTTGCGGAACGTTGTACGGGAAATTCTTTGACAACTTGAATTTTGTCAGGATCAGGTCGCACGATTCGAGCACTGACAAGGTGACCCAGCATAGTGATTTCTCGATGGCCAAAGCGACATTTGGAAGAGTTGAGCTGAAGTCCTGTTGTGCGGAAAACCTCAAGAACAGCCGATAGGTGGCTAAGGTGGCTTTCAAGTGTAGGCGAAAGTACGATGACGTCATCAAGATAGCACAGGCACGTGTACCATTTGTATCTACGCAGGAGAGAGTCCACCACCCTTTGAAATGTACCTGGGGCATTACACAATCCTAATGGCAGAAGCTTGAACTGGAAAAGTTCATCCTGTGTAATGAATGCGGTTTTCTAACGGTCCCGATGATCGACAGAAATATGCCAGTATGTTGATCGTTAGTCGATAGATGAAAAGTAGGCAGACAGATTTTTGGGTCTGCCTACTTTTTGGCCAGCAGAACGCAGAACAGCAGAACATTTTGGCCAGCAGAACGTCAGCAATAAGTGTCAACATGTAGTCACCATCGGAAACAAGAGGGACAGATCTCCGGTTCACGTAAGTAACAGCTTCAGGTGCTAGGTGAACGTGATCTGCAGAGCACAGACGGGGTTGAGCTGGTGTTGGGTCGTCATGGTAACACGGTAAATCGAGTTGAAGCATGCCGGTTCCACAATAAATAAGGGCAGAGTGGGCAGATAAAAAGTCCATGCCAAGGATAAGTTCATGGGAACATTTATTGAGCACAGCAAATAGCACTGTCGTGGAGCGATTGGCAACACTTATACGCGCGGAGCACATTCCAAGCACGGCAAACGTGCCACCGTTGGCGACCTGGATATTCCTAAGGCGGCATCGAACTTCTGAATTCGTCACTGATATGTGAGGCCTTGTGTCCACAATTGCAACAGCGGGTGTGTCGTCTACTTCAATGTCAATAAGGTTGCGTCGAGTCGGCAGCATGGTCAGAGGATTTTGCAGGCAAGTGGTCGATGCAGCATCACCTCCAGGAGCTGCATCATCTAGTTTTTTCGCGGCAGGTGGTCAGTCAGCGACGTTGGTCGGCGAAATTGGGGCGAGCTAGACGACAGGCGACGGGAGAGCGGTGAACGGGACTGGTGAGCATGCAGAGATGGAGAGCAACGACGATATGGCGGCATAGAGGAAACGTCTTCACTGGTGACCTGAGGTGACTCTCGGTAAGTTTGAAACCCTCATGATCCCTCTCTGGGCTATGGGTGTAACCACAGGATGTCTGATGCCAATACCACTGAGTGTTACAATGGCAGGCCACGTGTGCGATACAGTGGCAGTTGAAACAAATCGGAACGATCGTCAGCAGTCCTCCACTCGGCTAGATTGCGAGGGCGCACCCGACGGTTTTGGATTTGGACATACGAAACAGGGGGTCGACGATGGTCGATCGGCTGAGAGGGAGGTGTAGTGCACTCAGAAGCCAGTCCAGCATTGGACTGGCTTCTTGTCGCACAATGGCATGTACCAGTGGCACCATCTAAAGGCTAGAGTCACAGGCATGGGAGCACGTGGACGCAGGATACAGAGCTTCAAGTTCACTTCTGATGATCTTGGTCACGTGCTCTGCAGTTAACGGCGTCTGTAGTGCAGGCCCGTCTTCGCACGACCAGATTGCTGCTGTGTTTGGTAGTCCAGTGAAATGGTGGGCGATACGTCGACTTATTGAGGCCTCAAAACGCTGGCACTCCTTGATGATGGCATCGACCGCGTGGCAGTCTCTTTGCATATGATAAGGTTGAGCGCAATCATCTGCAATGCCTTGCAATATGTGTGCTACTTTTTCGGTTTCTTCCATACCATTGTCTGCTTTTCGGCAAAGGGCGAGCACGTCCTGTATGTAAGTCACGTAAAACTCTGCTGAAATTTGCGCACGAGATGCCATCTCCTTCTTGGCCGCTGCCTTTTGACCCACAGACTTGCAGAAAAGGGTGCGCATTTTTTCTTTGCTCGCATCTCAGCTTCCAATTTCATCTTCGTGGTTCTCAAACCACACTTTTGCTGTTCCTTTCAAGTAGAACAGGATGTTGGCTAACATAACAGTTTGATCCCAGCGGTAATTTTTACTTGTACGTTCGTACAACGACAACCATGCTTCAATGTCGACATCATCAGTGCCACAGAACGTGCCAGAATCGTTTAGCTGCGCAAGGACAACAGTTGTTGTAGTCGCCTTGGCGGGAGCGGGTCCCTGGTTTGCGATGGTGGAAAGTCCAAGCGTCGGCCATTGCGAAGCCCTGTTATATTGTGTTGTACCCCGCACCTCCACCAAATGTCATAGGAGTGAGAGAATGAATGAAATAAATATATTTACTGAGTATACAGGGAGAGTCAGAGACAGCTGCAGTCAAGATGGAGGTACAACAGCAACAAGAACACGAGTGCGGTCGCTTTGATCGTCCTCGTCGTCTACCTGATGCTCTCTCGTATCCGATGTCGTGTAACAATATGAAATCTCAGAAAGATTTTTGCCGCTGCGTACGAATTTCATCCAGGGACTGCAATGTTTCAAACAGAAAGGAAATAAATCGGTGATTGACTTGTAATTATTAAAAAAATAAATGATATGGAAAAAAAAGGCCGGGACTAGCTTTCAATGTAGTCGTTTTTGCAAGGCGCAGCTATACTGTGTTATTTCATTATTTTTCTGAAGCCTTAGTACCCTATGGACATGTTTCGCAAGTCATATCAAACTTTCGCTATATAAAGGTTACGCTATATAAAGCTTGACAATGCTTATCTCTAGATGACCCTCCTTATACAAGTCTCATCCCAGTGTTTTTCAATGTTTATCAATGTATACTGACAAGCTGGTCTAAACTTCAACTCCGTTTTGTGCTAGCATCCTAGTGCTGCATTTGCCTGTGGACCTTTTCACTGTTTACAAACACACACCCTCGATGGCATCTGGTTTGGTTTACCGATGTGCCTGAATAGCATCTGGGCGCAGGAAGAGCGTTAGAAAATAGCCTAATGATTTTCTACACTTTCCTTCCATTATTTGGCATAATAAAATAAACAAATGTTTTTCAGGTACATAAAAACTACAAGAGATTGCCTTGAACATTACGCACGTTTTCTTTATCTGAACAACTAGTAAGACACCTTCCGTACGCTTAAAAACGTGAAAATGTCCTTTCAGTTTTGACATTACGAGCTGGTAAATGAGGTGACCAGAAGTTTTTTTGGTTCGCAACGCTTGCAATCTTAAAACCGTCTGTAGCTTACTTCAGGAACACCCACGGGGAATGTGTCCTATTACTGACCGTAGACGGCTAAATAGACCGCTAAATAGACGGCGGCCATTTTAATGGCCAACTCTGGTGATTTTTGAGCTCAATGGATCTCAATGAAAATCGCTGGGTACGTTACTTTACACATTTACGTCATTATTGCCAAATTATAGGATTAGGATTGAGAGATTCGCTGATTGTTTAAAAATGAAGTATTGACAGAAATTATTGCCAACACTGTCTGTGTGACGTCATGTTTGTCATGTAAACAGAAGTTACGTAGCCGATGGCATCGCTACTTTGGCTGCTACAGCGTTTATTATGCTGGCCACAAGTTGATGGTGGTGGTGTGTGGCATGGGTATAGCACGGGAAAGCTTTCTCCCTTCCTCTGTGGTGTTTGACTGGCGCTTCGTTGGTCTAGCTTTCACACTTTTCATACTCAGCGCCCGTGGTACCTGTATACGGTCTCCGTTTTATCAAATAGTACGTCATACACAGATAGGGCACCCGGTTTGGCTATGGTATTGCACCTTTTTACTTATTAAAAATAATTCTCACATTTCCTGAGCATTTAAGCTATTGTGCTCGTGACAAGAGTCTCAGGAACATAGAAATACCCTTGCCTTGACATGGTCGAAAAATCGCCGGAGTTGGCCTTTAAGTCCCTTTCCGATTCTCACGTAGCCGGCAAGGTAGACAGCTCCGAGAAGAAAGCATCGCAGACAAATACAATGCAGGTTACTTTGCTGTCCAAACAAGATGGCGGCTCAGCGAATCGCTCAGATATATCGGATGTCACCGGAATGGTCGTGTGCACGCAAACAGATGCTTCTCCAGACGCTCAATGTGAGTAATGCTTATTTTTTAGATTTAAACACGAAATAAGCCAGCAAATATAACAGATACGTTCGTTTGTGTTAGCTTTCTCTTCTCGACGCGAGGTGGCGCCTTGTCGCGTAAAAGACGTCCCGACGTGTTTCATTTCTCGGGCAGCATGGGCTCGGTGCTGCATTCTAAGCTGTCTGCGTAAACTGTCTACGTGCTATCTAAGAATTGGAACAAAACCGAGAAAGTCTACCACGGTCTGCAAGAGATGGCAGGCCTGTGCTTGATGGTGATTAGTTTTGGGATTCAGCAGACGCAATACACCCTTGAAACAGCTTCGCCGCTAAAATTGACTATTATTACGCGCTTGTCACGAGCGACAGATACGTATGGCTTGAATTTAACTCGATAGCGTTAAAAAGCTTGTTTCGCAGTAATTCTGGTGTCGGCATCGGCGTCGTTGGTTGAGTAAAAATTCGTCATCTTATGCGTGACCGAAAAAATTGAGCACGATGCAAATAAAATAACTAAACACGCCCATGAAAGAGGTTCGCCGCTCAAATTGATTATTGTTGAGCGCTGGATCAGAGTGGAGACCTGGAGCAGAGTGGAGACCTGGAGCAGAGTGGAGACCGAACCAAGGTTGTTTGGGTTCGAGTGGGAATCAAACACAGGATGTTTTGTGGCAAGCGGATGTTCTACGACATCGTCATGCCTCTGCTTGTAAAAACAGTAAAAAGAATTTCCTCTATATTGGGTATGCAGTGAAAGTAGCTTTCATGCTTCACAAACACACGCGTCCTACATGCATTCTTCACAATGCAACATGAAATATTGCAGTAATTGTAGCAAAATGACTCGTGACCCAGACGTGAAAGAGAGACGTCCATTTATTGCCAATTGTAGCGGTGAATTGCCCCGACCACATGCGCGTGCCCCGATTCACCCTCTGCTTTCTCTTCTTCGATAGAGTGGGGCACGCTCCAAGCTCCTCCGTTATTATTATGCAACATCCACCCAGGGGAGCCCAAGATGAATCGAGAGGGGAGCCAAGATGAATTACAGGCAGTCGGTGAAACTTCCGCGATAGCAATATGACCTGACAAAGATAGGTGGGTGGCTCGCTGACATGTTTTCCACTGGCCAACTGCAAGGTGTTGGCGATGACGAACCTTGCGTTGCGATACATTTCTTTCGAAAGCGCCAAGGCGGAGATATGGTGTCGTAGCAAAATGTTTCGATCCGTCAGTAAGCAATGGGACAGTGCGAAGCGTTTGAGCTTGTCGGGATCACTGTTCCGACATCTTCGTGGTGTGATGCCTAACTGAGTTGCGTTAGCGGGACGATTTATACAGTTTGCCGGTGATTTTAGTGTTGAGCCAGGCTTATAAGCCTCATGGGGTTCTTCAAGCCGAACCATATATGTGTCTTTTCCACTGGATGGCGTATGGTCGAAGTGAGGCATGTAGTCCGGAGAATTGCCCTGCGCCAAGTTGCCCTTATTGTAGGCATCGTCCTCTAAGGAGCTGTTGCGCTGCTTGGGTTCCTTTTGTGGTCTGCGGTCGAAACGTTCTTGAGCGGGCTTCCGCAGTTGATGAACAGCGCGTAATTTCTTGCACGCCGCTCTCTTGCTTCCGGCAGCGCCTGGGCATTGCAGTCATGGATTTGTGGCTGTCGTACACCTTCACGTACTTGAGACCAACCATTATAAGGCTCATCGTGTTCCTGGCGTTCTTCAGAGTGGTGCACTCGGCGTGACAAATGTCGAAGACGCGACCATGGCCGGTTTGGAACAAGTCGCGCAAGGTCGGCGTTACCACCATGGCACTGCTGATGACGAAAACTTGTGGATTGACGACGACTGTCGTCTCGCTGGCCTGGCATTTCAGATCATTCCGTGGTCATGCCGCTGGCCACGGCATCATAATGTTGATGCCACATATTAGAGACGATAGTCTTTCTTGGGGACCTTCGACGAAAACATTTTGATCTGTCTGTCTGTCTGTCTGTCTGTCTGTCTGTCTGTCTGTCTGTCTGTCTGTCTGTCTGTCTGTCTGTCTGTCTGTCCGCCCTAACGATACCTCAATAGGCATCAAACGGCCAACCCCATTATTATTTTGCAACAGTAATGATGCGTGCTCCAAACGTGCATTGCCAATGGGCATTGCAAGTGCATTGCCAATATGATTATCGCAATGGCTTCGTGGTTGAAAGCCGGTACCCCACCAAGCGCTTCAGTGGCCCTTCGATTTCTGTTCTTGTGAAAGTAGGGAGCGCTAACATACTACACTAAATAAATTAATATGGGCAGGCACATTGGCTAGATCAATATGCGCAGTACGCTAAATAAGATACACACACTCTTCGCATTGCTGGTGGCGTGTAATCGCATGAAACGTCTTCTGTCATGTTGGAAAAGTATCTTAATGGGAGCCTCAGCAACAATTCTTCTGTAATATAAGAGGCATTTCCAGAGACGCGCATTCTCATACTTTTGCTTCCACTTCTTCGTTTGCTTCCAGTGTCATAGAACGATCTTTCGAGACAGACAGACAGACAGGACAGACAGGACAGACAGGACAGACAGGACAGGCAGGACAGACAGGACAGGCAGGACAGACAGGACAGACAGACAGGACAGACAGACAGACAGACAGACAGGCAGACAGACAGACAGACAGGACAGGCAGGACAGACAGACAGACAGACGGACGGACGGACGGACGGACGGACGGACGGACAAATTGAGCATCGGTCCACTCAGCGTCATTCACTCCACGTATATGCTGTGATTCTTTGTTCTTGTTTCTTACTACTTTTTGGATTTTCCCTGTAATTAGAGAAACTAAAATGGTCACAAGAATATCGAGGCTTTTCACGACGTTGCAAAGCGAACACAAACGCGGGAAAACAAGCACCAACATTTGCTGTTTCAAAGAGGTCGAAAACTTCAATCATTTTTAAGAGCTTCCCGCCGCATCCACTTACAGCGGCGCCACGATACGTGAAAGATACGAATAGCGACTCAATTAGAGGCAATTTATTTTACTTTACAGGCTCTGGAAATTTACGCTATTGCATTTATTCACGAAAAGAAAGCTGCAACAACCTAAAAATACGCTTTTCTTTTGTGTATTTGTGTGTAATTGGGACCAATCAAGTTTTGTTTTTATACTCACAACTCGCAATGCTCTTCGTCAATAAAATCGATTTTCTCGTCGGTTAATACAATCCCTTTTTACGCGAACAACCGCGGTCGCCAACTAGCGAACGGACACTACAATAAGTCCTTAGAATGATCAGGGCACGCAATGAAAGAAGGCCAATGATGTTCTGCACAACGTGGTCCAATCTGCCTATCTTTCTTCCTCAAAGACCCTAATTGATCACAGCGGACAAGACCAGATGAAAAATATATAGAAAGACACGGCTACGCAAGGCATGCCCAAAACTAAGATATCTTCCCATGCTGGCGGCGAAAATATCAAGACGCTCTCGAAGCCTATTAGCAGCATCCATGGGCTTATACTTCTCGGCGGCCAACGGAGGGTTCCCGCTATCTTTGTTCGTACATCCCACTTTGTTTCCGAATACGTGACCGGGATTCCCGCTGAGGCGGCGCCCGTCAGCTTCCTTTAACAGTAAGCTTCGCCTCGTTCCTCTACTTCCACTTCCTTGTCAGGCTATAGGAGAAGCCCAAAAAAAGGAAAAAAGACGAGTCAGCAATTCATAGGCATGCATTAAGCGATAAACTAGGGGTTGTCCACTTGCAGCTATCTCGACTGTTTCGGCTAGTCACTAGGGCTCAGTCATATAATGTGGTGGTGTGGCTACTGTGGTTGAGACAGCGAGGAGATGTTGGCCGAGAAAATTAATTAAAATTCTATTCAGAAATATCGCATGACCAATCACGCCAACATACAAATTACCTCAAATACTTGCGGACGCCTAAAATGTAACAGAGCATTCAAGCATTTTTTTAGGAGTCCTGAATGTCCATGGGCGTTTTTATTGAGCGAGTGTGAGTGTTCGACTGTTTCAGCTAGTACACCGAATCGTGATCTACTTACTCTCTCAAGGCGAGTTATCAAATAGCAAAAAAAAGAATTGGTTCAATTGCTGATCAAAATGTGTTCATTGATGGTACGGGATTGTTAGGACGTTGATTTGGTTCATAAAATTTACTGACAAAGGACGGGAACACAAACAATTGGCAGCATATCCACGGAGTGAATGATGGAGAATGGGGCGAAGCATTCATCCGCCCATTCGTTCTTGCTTCCACCCGTCCATGCGTGCGTCTGTGTGACCGTCCATGCGTCCATCCGTCCGTCCGTGCGTGCTTCTGTTTGTGCGTCCGTCCCTGCGTTCGTCCATTCATCCGCCCCTGCGTCCGTTCATGCGTTCATCCATGCATCTGCCTGTGTGTCCGTTCGTCCATCTATTCACCACTCCAAGTACCACCATCTCGCATCTTTTCATCCTATATTCCCCATATAGAAGCATCGCCATCCAGCGGACATTCCAAGAACTAAACGAGAGGTGGCACACGCACACTTCCTTACGGCTTGCGCTTCGGGTCTACTTCCCACCTTTAACCACCTCGAGTTCCTGGTATATACTATTTCAATGTATTCATGGCACTGCGGCTCAACGCTCGCTAAACCTTTCTAAAATTAAGGAGGTTACACCCAGCGAGTATAACATAGCAACCCTTTCTTGTCAGATAGTGCTCAATGTACACGCCAATGGCTGCTAATGAGGATTGTAGCGTGCGCGTTAACTAAAAGCCGAATGCTCCTGACTCTCATTCTCCTTTAGCAGCCATTGACATGTACATTGAACACTATTTTTTAATGTTCAACAACGCACAGAAGAAATCTCTCAGCGGCACGACCTTGGAGGTCAAAATGTTATACTTGTTACACACTACAACGGCTACGAGGGACGAACCGGTGTCGCTATAAAGAGTTTCGCCCCTAACAGTATGAGGATAAGCTTAGTTCAATGGTGTTAGTAGAGCTGGAACGTATTGCTTATCGGCACTCTGCAGGTTGGCCAAAAGAAGTAATAACCAACATCAAGCACGATGAAAGCTGTAAACATACGACGCTCATGATGCACTCGCGGCCCTTTTGCTAGCTTCACATATAGCAAATTTGGTATTGCGTGACATGAATGGGCGACGATTTAAATGACCCGTCCAAACATGATAATGATGACATGCGTCTCGTGTAAAACATGACTGTAGGCTACGCTTATAGCGCGCTCGCAGCCGTTTCGCTAGCTCCACATATACCAAATTCGGTATCACGTGGCGTGAATAGGCGACGAAGGTAAATGAAACGTTCAAACGTGATAATCATGACATGCGTGGGATGTAAAAGATGACTACATGTTACGCTCATAGCGTGCTCAAGGCTGTTTCGCTAACTCCACACATCATGTCACGTGATATTAAATTTAATATTACGTTACGTGAACAGACGACGAAGCTTACTGACATATCCAAGCATAATATTCCTGCGTTGAAGTCATGTACGACATAATTTACGTCCGCGTTGTAACGTTTTGCCGACTTTAAAGTGACATATCCACCTTCCTCATTTGTGCATCGCATATCATTGATTACCACAAGACATGGCATCTACCTGTTTTATTAACATAGCGGCCTGTAGAGCAGTAAACTTTACGAATAGACCAGAAATATCATTGCGAAGACATTTTACGCATGAAAATTATATTCCTTTTAACGCATTCTGCGAGAAAATTGTGGTAGCTGACCGCCTTTTTTTTTTCAGCAAGGCGTGTTGAAGGTGTTTAGCTTTTTGATATGTATCTTCCCACGCTCGAAGCCTCAAGTATAGAAGAAGTGGGTTAGTAACTTAAAGAGGAAAAACTAGACGCCGTCTCCATGAAGCAAACTTTGCGGTGACCATTTTGCAGATTCATGTTTCGAGCATTCGGTCCAAAAACTTACCTTCGAAACGATGCCAGCCCAACGTTGTTTTCCTTGGCGGATCACTGAAAAAAGTCAAACTTTCGCACTCCTGAATATCATTGCACTATTAGGGGTGAAGCTCCTTATAGCGAAACCCGTTCGTCCGTTGTAGTCATAGTAGTAGTCAGTGTGTAACCAGTTTTACATTTTGACTTTCAAGGTCGTGCCGGTGAGATATTTCTTCTGTGCGTTGTAGAAAAATGAAAAAATTTCGCTGCGTGCACGTTAACTAAAAGCCGAATTCTCCTGTCTCTCATTACCCCTAAACAGCCATTGGCATGTACATTGAGCACTATCTGACAAGAAAGGGTTGCTACGTTATACTCGCTGGGCATAACCTTCTTGGTTTTAGAAAGGTTTAGCAAGCATTGGGCAGCAGTGCCATGAATACAGTGAACTAGTATATACCATGAACTCGAGGTGGTTAAAGGTGGGAAGTGGACCCGAAGCGCAAGCCGTAAGAAAGTGTGCGTGTGCCACCTCCCGTTTAGTCCTTGGAATGTCCGCTGGATGGCGGTGCTTCTATATGCGGAATATATGATGAAAAGATGCGAGATGTTGACTAGATGAACGAACGGACACTCAGACAGATGCATGGACGGACAAACGAATGGCTGCACCGATGGATGGACGCATTGACGGACGCATGGGCGGATGCATGGACGGACGCACAGATGGACGTGCGGACGCACGAACAGACGCACGCATGGACGGATGGGCGAATGGACGCACGTACGGACGGTCACACAGACGGACGCATGGATGGACGGAAGCAAGAACAAATGTGCGGACGGATGCTTCGCCCCACTCTCCATCATTCACTCCGTGGACATGCTGCCATTTTTTGGTTTTTGTTTTTTGGAAAAAAAAACCATGAATTTTTTCTCTGTTACCTAACTAATGAGTAATTGTACCATTGTACATAGCAGCATTGCGCCGTATTCTAATGGCGTCACTAAGGTATCTGTCATTTTTTGTGTAGCGTTTATTGATCACGAGAATGGTATGTTATAAAGAATACAAAAATCACAATAGCAACGACAACTGCCACCAGATAATATTTAAATTACACGCCTAAAACGTTCAGAAGACGCCAGCTTCCCGGAAAGTGAAGGTACCTCCCGGTGGCTTCACAAGCACCCGAATTAGCATGCAGCGATGCGTCGTGCAGTTTTTCTAATAGGGGTCAGTGGGCTGCACCACCACCATTGAGCGTCTCTCTGAGACGCGCCCAGTGTCTCCTAAGGACGCGTCTAGTGTCTCTTGGAGGAAGGCCAGCAAGGGGCCAGAGCACTGCACAACGCGACACGCTAGCGGTGCGGCACCTTCCAAGTAGTCTGACCCCGGGTACTGCCTCTGGGAGCCTTTCAGCTGGTGGGCCGGATCAGGCTCGTAACACTACGGAACGTTTGAGTAGCGCCAAGTTTAAGGAATATGACTTGGCCGAGCGAGAAAAGTTCTGATCGATTTCATACCTAGTCTCTATGATGATAGTCTTCGTTGTATAATGAGTGCGCATTCAGGTAACGATTTAGCTGTATGGTTCTTTCAAACATGTCACTAAACAACACTGCGCTGTATGCTCCAGCAACCAAATGCTCATGCTCAGCAATATTTGCCTGTAAAGGGTGCTCTGCTTCTGTATTAGACTTAGTTAGCACGAAATTGCCTTTGATGTTTTGCAAAATGAACTGTTTGTCGGGTGCCTGGCATCATATTTATTGTGAGCCCTGCACTTTTTAGTTGTTAAAACCTTTTAAAGCACCCTCAAGGCAATGTTTTGCTTATCATTTTTTATTTACATAGGCACATAGTCAAAGACACAGAGAAAACAGGCAAAGAGCAACCTCGCAACTGCCGCCTAGTGAGGCACGACACCTGCCTGCTCTTTCGGAAGAAGGGAAGATATAGAAGTAAAAAAATGGGAGGGTTGTGAAAACTTTGAGCTTTATGTGAATCAATAGAAAGCTGAAGTGTAAAACAGAGCAAGGAGTAGAAGGCTGGAATCGCGCTTCGAATGCACCTAACGTCACGGTGTTTCTTCAATAATCGAAGCGGGAGATTCATTCAAGGCATCATGCCTGTGCTTGGGTCAGCTTTGTAGTGGTCTATATCAGCTTAACTCGCATCCCAACATCGCTTAAATTATAATGTTGGGGAAAACAAAGAGTGAGTTTAGAGTTATCGACAACAGAACATTTATAGTGAATTAAAACTAACATTTTGTAATAGGTCGCATTTTAAGCAGTCTTAACATAAAGAGGTGTCAAGCATCGAATAAACGGCTGACTGGAACAATGGTGATGTCATACTTAAAAAAGTGTATTTGAAGAAGCTAATGCCAAACTGGCATTTTTTTATTTTAATGTGTCAGTACCAGTTCTTCCTTACTATAATTTAGACACATATTATCGACACTCCAGTGCACGAAGAAAAATTACTTCGTTGTGTCAGTTGCCCAAGCGAATGTTGAGTTTCATATGTGGTGCAGCACTCTAAGTAAGTAAGAGCAATCCACACTTCAATACAGGTATTTAAGACTGCTTTAATACAGCAAAGAAATTGAGAAGATTTCATGTTACCGGTGAAATAATTCATTCGACTCAGTAACAGAAATATTCGGGAACACCACTCTCCCAAATAATTTCAGTAGCTCCTACAATAACAGCCAGCAGAAATTCAACAATGTGTTATCTTGCCATCACGATGTGAGACAGCATCTTCAAACAGACGTTTTTCTAGATTGCGCACTGATTATCGCGTTCGCTTCCCGTGATAACTAATCACTCGGGAACTTAGTGAAGTACAATGCCCCAAGTGTGCTCACAATTTTTTTTATTGTGCCTCTTCAAACATTAGGAACTTGATCATTTCAGCTCGGCCTACAGTGTTGCAACCGCGCATCGCCTCATCCATCACTGTCATTTTCTTATAGATTGATTTGGGAGGTTGAACGTCCCAAAATTACCACATGATTGTGAGAGACGCTGTAGTGAAGGGCTCCGGAAATTTCAATCACTATGAGTTTTTTCAACGTGCACCCAAATCTGAGCACGCAGGCGTACAGCATTGTCATTTTGTTTATCATGATTAAGCAGTGCCTCTCCCCTTTCTGCTTACATTTCTACCAACGCTCCGCACCTTTTTTCCTCCACTTCCTTCTTTTCACGCTATTTTTATTTTGCTTTCCGATAGGGTGCCAATGACAAAAAGTAGCAGTAAACGATGCGACCACTATGTGCATTGAAGGCCTGAGACTGAAATCAAAGGCCCTTAGCGAATGTTTTTGATGAAAGCCTTTGCGAACACTTTACAATGCAACTCACTATCCATCCACGAATAGAGCTAGAAAGGTTTTAATTCCAGCATAAATGTGACTGTGGTGGGTCACTCTGTGAACTACTTTAAAAAGTGAGTGCGCTCTTGAAGTTGTCGTTGAAAAGTTAGGGCATGGCTTAAGGTTGATATCATTTATAAAATATAAATTTACTGAAAAAAAAAGAGTTCTGTTCTGTTCTATTATGGGTTAAATTGTGTTGTGATGGTAAATTGAAAGAGTCGACGTCCTCGTCAGTCTCTTTCCTGGCAGAATTTATGAGGCGAAGCTGTCAGAGTAGGTGGTATGGTAACTCACGTTATGCTTTACTGCAACTCCTACTTCATCGCTTCCCCAAATATCTGTTTCAGTGATACCTCATGTCAACTTAACTTCAAACAAACTCGCACAATGGTAGTGCCCTGTTGCATCCTGCATGAAAACTTCGCTAAAGCGACCGCCCTGATGCTATATTCTTTTTTACGGAGTCCCACACAGCACGGCTAAGACAAGGAGCTTTACAGGCTTGCGATCCGTCAAAGCCTCAAAATGAGGTCTACTAAGAATATTATCATTGAAGGTTGACGTGGAATTTTCCTATTGGTTTTCTTCGTAATTATCCCGCAACGTCTAACGAGACGCGGCCAGAGCGTCTTGTCTCGATCAATTACTTCCGTGGCCTCAAGACTCCGCACAGAGGACGTGGATAGAGAAAAGAGGGGAAGGGGCTGTCAGATCTACGGGAGTCATCGAAAGGGCACGCCAAATTATTTTTCTCCAATATGAGTGCTATGGCTTTCCGGTGGTTACTGATCCGCTTAATAAACCGTTTTGACGCAGATGCCCGGAGGTTACGCACAGTGATGCTATTTTCCCGGCTCTTTCTCGGTCACTTCCAGCGCTATCACGGAGGATGACCGGCAGCTTGCACGCCACAATGCCACGCCGATACGGTCTTGAGCGGCAAATTTAATAACTCTCAGGCAAGCCGACCGCCGAACCCGAAGCGCGAGCGGTGAGATCATATCGGGGTGGAGACTGAACCGCCAGGGTTGGTCCGGCGATTAAAAGGCACTCGCCCGAAACGTGATCGAGGTGGATTTAATTAACACCCTCGTATCGCAAACACACTCGGTTACCCTCGGTTCGTTAGCGGTTTTCGTTGAAGGTATTACATAGCCGCAAGAAGCTTCGAATTTTTTAACGTATCCAGTGTGTATGTGAATCGTTGTTTGGAACGTGCTCTGTGTGTTCATTTCGGAGCTAAAGACGGTAGAGTGCAGCATGACGCAGCTCGGCCTCGCCTGAGTTTGTATAGTATAGTACTGGTGTCTCTACTGTCATGCGCGGGCTTCATTTACTTTCTCACCCAACTTCTGCTCGAGAGTTTCTGAACGCGTGGCACTGGTTATTTTGTAGTTTTGTTTATTTATCGGTGACATAACGCTTAAAACGCAACCATCATCGCCGATGCCATTGAATTGCAAATATCACGTTTGGAATTTCTGAAAAGATAAGTGCTATATATATATATATATATATATATATATATATATATATATATATATATATATATATATATATATATATATATATATATATTTATTTATTTATTTATTTATTTATTTATTTATATATATATCACCAATAATTACAGAATAGACCGGAAGCTTTATTTGTCGCCTCCCAAGCGATCGACTAAACGGCAGGAATGGATCTGAAAAAAACTGTAAACGCGGTATTTCCCAATCCATACGAGTGGAGCAATATCTACCCAGAGGATATTAAGTCGCAATGGAGATGGTGTCAGGCAGTTGCAACATATGGCCGTATACTTCGGAATGTGTGTAGGAAAAATATGTATGTAGTGAAATTATATACTGCGCAAATATCTGCAGCAAATCATACTGAGGATGTTATGCGCGATACTTCTCTCGAACACTGGGAGGTTGCGTTTGCCACCTGAGAACCAGTCGCCCAGACAATGTTTGTTGAGTGGACCACGCAGGTCACCGTCACTTTTGGGCTGATTGCCGTCGAACACGGAATCGTCCGCAGTTACCTTTTGACGAAATAAAGTTTAGCGAACCATCAATTCATGTAGAAATTAAGTATCAATATCCACCCACAAGTCCATCAAAAAGTCATTCTGACACCATTTTTCAGGCTTGATTTGTAAATTTTTATGAGAAAAAAAACCTCGTGCAGGCGGAACTAGAACAGCGGTGCATCATAATACTATATATCTACTAAGTGTGAACTTGCCGTCAATTTGTATAGATATTTCTCAGCTAGGACGGACTCAATATGGAATTTCGGGATGTGGTTAGGCCAGGTTGTTTTGGCTGATACATGAATGAATGTGCTCTGTAGCAGAAAATCAATACGCTACTTACTTCCAAATTGTAATACGAGTGCCCGAAGAAAGCAGCCATTACGCGACTGGCAGAAATCTGCGGAACAAAACTTCGGTCACGTGCAATCACCACTGGGGTTTAACATAACGGGACAAAAACGAGTTCTTGATTGGGCAGAAGCGCCGGAAGTCAATGTTCAGCATAGTTCGCAGCTTCGCCTTTTAGAGACAACCACAATATTTTTGCGCGCCATTCTCACTACTTTCTCATTTTATTGTCATGATTCGAGTATCAGTGAACGCCTAAGCCATGCTGCGACCGAGTAGGTTTTAATTGTGACGGTAGAAACGCTTGCGTGCTTAAAAATAGCCGTTGAAAACTCTCCTGGCAGCCAACTACCAGCTACGCAACCGTAAAACATTACGCTTACCTGCGGAGCCACACAATTTGTTGGTGTCTTAGCTGATAGTGACACTGTGATTCCCCTGGTGAATTTACACGCTTCTGTCGTGCAAAACCAAATTCGTTAAGTGTGTCCTCAGCCGAAATGACACCTGAGTGGGATCTTTTCAAAAGCGGTCTCATGTACTGTCTTGGCTCCGAGATAGACCGCTCGCTTGCCATGCGGAATTCATAAGGTCAAATCTGAATCGCACCCAGATATTCATTGTTTGGGGCAAACCTTCTCATGGCGGAAGCATTGTCCGTTGGCGTCGTTGTACGCCGTAGCCACCACTGACGATTATGCTGATTACGATGAAGAACACGCACATTCTAGATTACACATTCTATTTAACATACGCGGCATAGCACATGCAGGCTGACCACTATACATCATGACGGGGACGCTAATAATAAGATGATGACGATGGTGATTATGAGCATCAACTGACCTGTGCAGCATATGCCGTATCAGTATGCTCTAGGAAGCCTTTCTCATGACTGGAAACAACCAACAACCACTAGGAAAACACGCCCAGACCTTGTCTTTGCAAACTTCAGGCTATATACGATACCGAAAAGCAGTAATAATGAAAACAACACGAAATTCGCAACTCAACACAACATACCACTTATGACAAATAAACAATTTTCAGACACATCAAGTGTTATTGCTTACAGCTCTGTGTAATCATAAGATTTTAATTTCGGTTAGTATGATTATGTGCACTAAATTTCCTATTTTTCGTAACGTGTTTCGTTTTGCGACGCGCAGTACACGACACGCGCTGAAAGACATTATAAATTTACCAAAATGTACTAATGTGTACGGTGAAAGAGTGATTTAATTCAATAGAACTGAATTCATGAATATTCTACCTTTGAAAAGGTTAAAACAGCACTTAACTTTAAGCAAGGTAGTAATTTTTTTTTTGAAAATCAGAACCTTTAACGTATCTGCTATATCTATACGGGTGCATTTATTAAGAAAATTGTTCGTTTGTCTGTTAAGATATGGTATTGTATTCCTTACAAGTAAAAGATAAGATAAGTGATTGTATATATGTAAAAGACTGCACAGACCTGTACGCATATTATCACACACTGGAACGGATACTAGCCTTCCCAGGCTATCGGTCCAGATATCTGTATATGCAATAATCTTGAAGAAATAAAAATAAAGCACTTACAAAAAACATTGTATATAACTAACACTGCCTTGTAACTCACATGCGTGAGGAGTCAATGTCGCGGGTTATTTACGCAACACTGAATGATACCAATGCTTCGCCCACTCACCATCATTCACTTCGTGGATTTGCCATCATTTTTTTTTTGCATCCATGGGCATTTTAATTTTATTTGGATTTGTGAGCATTTATTGGCCATTCCGACACACAATTTTCTGCGACGTTGGCTCTTTAACGCCAATAAGCAAAAGCTTGAAAATTCAAAGGACCAAGTTACACTCCTATATACAGCAACAACCCTTAATGGCTCCATAGTTTCTTCCCTAAGTTCCATTAAATATCTCGGTGTTAACATTTCACAGAATCTAAACTGGTCTTTTCACGTAAGTAAAATAGTTAACAATGCTAACAGAGCTCTCGGTTACCTTCGTCGTAACTTGCATCTTGCCCCTCCATCAGTCAAATTACTAGCCTACAAAACACTAATTCGCCCAAAACTAGAGTACGCATCCGCCATTTGGGACCCATTCCAAATTAACCTAAGTAAGTCCATCGAACTAATTCAAAACCGAGCAGTTAGATTCATCTACTCAGATTACTCGTATCATACCAGTGTTACCACCCTTAAAAGAATAGCAGATCTACCTAACCTTGACCTACGCCGTAAGGTTTCCAGACTATCCTTGTATCACAAAATGTATCATACGTTTCATTACAACTGTCCCATTCAATCAGCTCATCGTACTTCAGCCCGCACAAGCCACCACAAGGCCGTGTACCCACCTCCTGCATGTACCACAGCCCACCATCACTCCTTCTTCGCTCAAGCAGCCAGGGACTGGAACGATCTTCCCCCAAGTGTCATCCATCATAGCAACACGGATAGATTTAAAAATGCCATAGAATCATTGTTTTATTAACCCTATATTGTTTGCCCACACCCTCATGTAAAGCCCCCTGTTGGGTGGCCTTTGAGGTATAATAAATAAAATAAATAAAATAACCCTGCAGTACTGTTCACCCTGTATGCGATTACGTAATTCTACTTTACTTCTAACGCCTCAAAATGGCCACGCAATACCTAGTAAAAGCGACAGCACTGCAGATGGTCACAGACGCACTTTAATAATCTTTAGTGCAATTACAGGTAATTACTGCGATAAGTTGATTTTTTCTATGCACTGTTGGTAATTAAATCCATTAACGAGATTAGGGCTTCATGCTTCTCCGCTCTTGGATATGAAAGTCACGCGCCCGTGCTTAATGTCGCGACTTTAAATTACACACAAGTCGTAAAGTGTCTTCACGGCGCATTTTCTAAATGGGCTATTACTGCGCAAAAATATAAAAAGCAAATGGAGGTCATTAATGAAGGGAGCCACTAATGATGCTTCAGTGGTAAATCAGGGAAACCTGACAAAAGTGCTTTATATATGTATATATATATATATATATATATATATATATATATATATATATATATATATATATATATATATATATATATATATATATATATATAATATATATATATATATATATATATATATATATATATATATATATATATATATATATATATATAGGGGAAAGAAGTGTATACCTAAGGGCTCGTTTTTTCGTGTTTTAACACAATAATAATGAGATCTAACAGACAGTAATGCCAAGGAATGTACAGGGGAAGTTATTAGAACCAATGGAATGTAAATAAGAAGAAAGAAAAGTGGATGAAAAAATAACCAGCCGTGAGCAGGAATCGAACCTACGACTATTCGAAGGTCGTAGGTTCGATTCCTGCTCACGGCTGGTTATTTTTTCATCCACTTTTCTTTCTTCTTATTTACATTCCATTGGTTCTAATAACTTCCCCTGTACATTCCTTGGCATTACTGTGTGTTAGATCTCATATATATATATATATATATATATATATATATATATATATATATATATATATATATATATATTGTGGGAAAGCCTTTGAACAGAGGGTCGTCCTCTTCAGCGCCTTCTAGTGGGTCGCCCTTTTCATAAGAAGAAGAGCAGCTCGCGCAGAGAGTCGATCCCCGCATTGACTGTCGCTGTCGTTAATCATCGCTGAGTGTCCGCCAATAAACCGCTTAACAATTTGGTGGAGAGTGCTGAGAGTGCTCTGCCCTTCAAACACCTTCGGTCCGCATTCGATGCCCTTGGAGCTTCGATCCCGTACCGTGCCTCCAACCATGCACCAAGACGCCGCCCAGCAAACGCTTCCTCCTACGCCGACGCCATGTCCTGGTGTCCCCCGCATCCGCGACCCTCCTGTCTTCACCGGAGCGGATGGCACCGACGTCGAGGACTGGCTGGCTATGTACGAACGCGTGAGCGTCCCCAACCATTGGGACGAGGCAGGTAAACTCGGCAACCTGTTTTTCTATCTCGCGGGTGTGGCCGGCATGTGGTACAACAACCACGCATCTGATTTCCCGACATGGTCCGCTTTTAAAACCGCTGTCGTCGACGTGTTCGGCCGCCCGGCCGTTCGTAAGCTGCAAGCTGAACAGCGTTTACGTGAACGAGCCCAGCAGACCGGCGAGTCCTTCACAAGTTATATCGAGGACATCCTTGACTTGTGCAAGAAAGTCGACCTGAACATGTCAGAGGCTGACAAAATCACGCATGTTCTAAAAGGCATCGCCGACGATGCCTTCACCATGCTCCTGGCAAAGAACCCCCGCACTGTGGCAGAAGTCATCATGTTATGCCAAAGTTACGACGAGCTGCGGCGGCAGCGCTTGATGACCCGTCGCCCGCCACCACGCGATGCTGATCTCTCGGCCTTGTCAGCAGTTCCTCACCACGCAACCTTGCTCGCCGAAATCAAGTCGTTCGTGCGTGAGGAAGTTGCCCGCCAGGTCTCTCTACTGGCTTTTGCTTCCCCACAACATGCTCAACAGCCATCAAGTACACTTCTACCTCCGCTCCGCCGAGCCATTCAGCAGGAAATCTCGGAGGTCGTCCCTGAATACCACCAGCCGCCTCCTGCATCTGTGCCACTCAGCTACGCCCAAGTTGTTGCAAGGCCGCCCCCACCGATTTCTGCAACTGTTCCACTAAATTACACCGAAACCGTCGCGAGGCCCCAGGCCTTTGGAGAAACGGTCTCGCCTACATACGCCGGCGTCACCCACGTGCCTCGAGTGCCGCCTACCATGCACTCATATCAGCAGCCGGCTCGCCAGCGTTCTGCGACATGGATGCGACCCGCAAACCAATGGCGCACTGCTGACAATCGCCCCATCTGCTTTGCTTGTGGTTGCGTCGGTCATGTAGCACGCTATTGCAATCGTGTGCAGCAACCGCAAGTCGCCTTCAACTTTCCCAGCCAGTCAAGCCGCTCTTATGACCAACCGCCGCCAATGTCACCGTCGTCCCGCCCCGTTCCGTCTACTCGCCGTTCACCATCTCCACGACGTCGCTCACTGTCGCCAATGCGGCCACGTCCACTCGAGGGCGACCAGGAAAACTAGTCGTCGCAGTCCACGAGGCAAGGGCTGCGACGCTGTCGAACTGCGGAAGCCCTCAGGAAAGCCCGTCGAACGTGATAGACGTGCTTGTGGATGGCGTTCGTGCATATGCCCTTGTAGATACTGGAGCCGCCGTATCCGTGATGGACGAAAAACTTAGCCGATTACTGCGCAAAGTGACCACGCCGCTTTGTGGGCTCTCCCTCCGTACAGCCAGCGCACAAAGTATTCACCCTACGGCGATGTGCACAGCCCGCCTTATGATTCAGGACGTGATGTATGCGGTCGAATTCATCATAATTTCTTCATGCTCTCACGACGTCATCCTAGGATGGGATTTTCTCTCCCGCCACGACGCCGTCATTCATTGCGCACCAGCAGAAATAGAACTCACGCCATTCTCTTCTTTGACGCCGGCTGACAGTCCATCCGCTGCAAGCAAGTTACTCGTCAGAGACGACACTCAAGTGCCTGCAAACTCGTCCGTTGCGGTGTCGCTCTACTGCGCAAGCCTTTCTGACACCGCTGCACTCCTCTCGCCATCTCATCGTGTCTTCATAAAAAAAAGCTTGCTGGTTCCTTTCGCGACCGTGCAACTCACTCACGGCAGCACCACTATTTTGTTGTGAACTCATCTCCGTACAGCGTTACGTTGGTGCGAGGGGAATGTCTCGGCAGCGTGGAACCCATCGAAGACGCGCAAGTTATGGATCAACCCGATGACATGCACTGCTCAAGTTCCTGTACGCTTGGTGCTGTTTCGACATCTGCTTCATCATCCGATGATATATTCGGTCCCTGCATACCCGACGACCTTACGCAGGGCCAGCGTTCCCAGCTTTTGGGCCTGTTGGAAGAATTCCGCTCTTCTTTCGATGTCGCTCAACCTTCTCTCGGCCGCACATCCACCGTTACGCATCGCATCGACACAGGCGCACAGCCACCGCTGCGGCAACGTCCATATCGCGTATCTCCCACAGAACGCCGTGTAATCAACGAGCAAGTCGACGACATGCTTCGCCGCGATGTTATTCGCCCCTCTAGCAGCCCCTGGGCATCTCCTGTCGTTCTCGTCACGAAGAAGGACGGTTCTGTGCGGTTCTGTGTGGACTACCGACGCCTCAACAAGATCACTCAGTAAGGACGTGTATCCACTACCGCGGGTAGATGACGCGATTGACAGCCTGCAAGGAGCAGAATTCTTTTCATCCCTCGATTTGCGCTCAGGGTACTGGCAAGTACCTATGGCTGAGGACGCTCGACCGAAGACCGCTTTTGTCAGCTCCCGACGGCTTGTACGAGTTCAACGTTATGCCGTTTGGGCTGTGCAATGCGCCCGCCACCTTTGAGCGCATGATGGATACAGTTCTGCGTGACCTAAAATGGCACACGTGCCTGTGCTACCTCGATGACGTCGTCGTTTTCGCTCCTGACTTCTCGACGCATCTTCAACGCCTTCGGCATGTTTTAACGCGTCTGAGCAACGCCAGTCTGCAACTGAACCTAAAGAAGTGCCAATTTGCAGCTCGGCAGCTGACAATACTCGGCTACGTCGTGTCCAAGTACGGAATTCTCCCTGATCCAGCCAAGCTTCGGGCCGTGACCGAGTTCCCCAAGCCGACATCCGTCAAGGAACTGCGCAGTTTCGTAGGACTGTGTTCCTACTTTCGGCGCTTCATTCGAAACTTCGCGACTATCATATCGCCACTGACGAAGCTTCTCGGAAGTAACGGGCCTCTCCATTCGTGGTCATCACAGTGCGACGACGCTTTCAGAACACTTCGTCGTTTGTTGACGTCGCCTCCCATACTCCGCCACTACGACCCTACGGCCCCTACAGAGGTACACACGGATGCCAGTGGTGTCGGCCTCGGCGCTGTCCTTGCGCAGCGCAAACCAGGGTTCCCGGAATATGTCGTGGCGTACGCGAGCCGTACGCTTACTAAGGCCGAGACTAATTACACCGTCACCGAGAAGGAATGTTTGGCAATCGTCTGGGCCCTTACGAAGTTCCGACCCTATTTGTATGGTCGCCCATTTGATGTCGTCACCGACCACCACGCACTATGCTGGTTGTCGTCATTGAAAGATCCCTCAGGCCGTCTCGCCCGGTGGGCACTTCGCCTGCAAGACTATGACATCCGCGTGCTATACCGCAATGGAAGGCAACATGCTGACGCCGACGCCCTGTCGCGGTCTCCCTTGCCTGACGACAATGCCAACAACTCAGTGTATCACCTTGCCATTTCTTCGATTAGCATTCATGCCATTGCTACTGAACAGCGCAAGGATCAATGGATTGCCTCACTGATAGACTTGCTGACTGATCCATCCACTCCATCCACTCGCGCGTTGCGTCGTCAAGCCCACCATTTCGCCGTTCGCGACGACCTCCTCCACCGACGCAATTACAACGGTGACGGCCGCCAGTGGCTACTAGTCATACCTCGCAGTCTGCGCTCTGACATATGCGAATTCTTTCATTCTGATCCGCAATGTGCGCACTCCGGGGTATCGAAGACTTACCACCGCATTCGCCAACGGTACTTTTGGCGCGGCATGTACCGCTATGTGCAGAAATTCGTTCGCTCGTGCATAGAATGTCAGCGCCGCAAAACTTCAACGCAATTGTCACCGGTAGGTCTGCAACCTCTACCTTGCTCTGCCAGGCCGTTTGGGCGCGTTGGCATTGATTTGTATGGGCCACTTCCACTAACGTCAGCTGGTAACCGCTGGGCCATTGTTGCTGTGGACCACCTCACGCGATACGCCGAAACTGCCGCTCTCCCCGCGGCTACAGCAAGCGATGTGGCCTCTTTCCTGCTCCAACGATTCATGCTGCGACACGGTCCACCTCAGGAACTGCTCAGTGATCGAGGCCGCGTCTTCCTGTCTGAAGTCGTCGAAGCCATTCTCAAAGAGTGCAACGTTGTTCACCGCAAAACTGCTGCTTACCACCCGCAGACGAATGGCCTCACGGAACGCTTCAACCGTACGCTCGGCGACATGCTTTCCAAGTACGTCGCCGCCGATCACACAAATTGGGATGACATTCTACCCTTTGTCACCTATGCATATAACACCGCCCCTCAAAGCACTACTGGCTTTTCACCTTTCTTTTTATTATATGGAAGGCACCCGACGCACACCATCGACACTATACTTCCGTACAAGCCAGATCCGTCCGAGTGGGCGCCTATTTCTGCTACAGCCAAGCTTGCTGAAGAGTGTCGAGAGCTTGCAAGGACCTTTACAGCGCATGATCAAGAGCGGCAAAAAGTCATTCGCGCTGACGCCAGCACTACTGCGCCCACGTTCCTCCCTGGAGCGCTCGTCTGGCTCTCGATCCCTACTACTGCAACTGGCCTATCTTCAAAACTATTGCCCAAATACGAAGGCCCCTACCGTGTCGTCAAATGCACTTCCCCAGTCAACTACTTGATTGAACCCATCGAACCATCTTCGGACATGCGTCGTCGAGGACGCGACATTGTTAACGTGGAGCGCCTGAAGGCCTACCATGACCCGCTCGTTGTAACCACCTGTTAGGTCGCCAGGCGGCTCCCTTTTCGTACCCGGGGTAGTTGTGGTAAAGCCTTTGAACAGAGGGTCGTCCTCTTCAGCGCCTTCTAGTGGGTCGCCCTTTTCATAAGAAGAAGAGCAGCTCGCGCAGAGAGTCGATCCCCGCATTGACTGTCGCTGTCGTTAATCATCGCTGAGTGTCCGCCAATAAACCGCTTAACAATATATATATATATATATATATATATATATATATATATATATATATATATATATATATATATATATATATATATATGTGTGTTAGCAATAATGATATCTAACAGACAATAATGCCAGGAAAAGTATAAGGAAAGTTATTAGACCGAATTGTAACATACATGTGAAGAAAGAAAAGTAAATGCCGCGACGGTGGCTTAGCGCTATTAAGCGTTGCGTACCTAAGCCCCAAGACGCGGGTTTGCTTTGCGGACACGTAGGCGGCACTTCAATGACCAAAGAATGTAGTTATGGTCATGTACTTATATTTAGGTGCAAGTTAGGGAATCCCCAGTGGCCAAATTAACTGAAAGCCCTTTTTCACATTCATCATCATCATCCTGATTACGCCCACTGCAGGGCGAAGGCCTCTCCCATGATCCTCCAATCAACCCGGTCTTATGCTTTCTGCGGCCGCGTTATACCTGCGAATGTTTTAATCTCATCGGCCAACCTAACTTTCTGTCTCCCCTTCGTGCGTTTGCCTTCTCTGGGAATACATTCAGTTACCCTTAATCACCAGCGGCTATCCTGCCTACGTGCTACGTGACTGACCCAATTCATTTCTTCTTGAATTAGACTAACGGTTGCAAACCGGATGCTACAGTTTTGGTTAGCCTCTCTCTCTCTATCCTGTCTCTGTTAACCCCCCCCCCCCAATTTGTTTTCTGTCCCACTCCTCTTTTTGTTCCCACATTTCCCTTGTCTATAATGTGCTTCCTAATTATGATCTTGTTTTGTCATGCTAAGCTCAAGAGCTTGATATTCAGCGAGATGGTACACAGCCTATGGGAACACGTACTTTGGGTCTGTTTCTGTGCTGTAATGTGCCTGCCCAAAACTTCCGCAACTAAGCTTTTTAACTTTGGTCAAACAGCTCTGAGAACAAGACCCCAAACCATAAGACACGGTATCTACTTTAAAGCACAAAATATGATCGGCCTCAAAAGCTAGTACCAAGATTTCTAGACTTTGTGCAGCCCGCATCGAGGGAATAAAACAGCAGGAAAGAAACGAGGCCGGGGGGAAATCGCTGTATGGCGCGAGCTGCGCAATTGCGTCGGGGCGCATCTACACTTTAACGCTGCCAATACGTGAACAAAAATTGCCATTCATTACGCAGACTAAAGAGAATGAGTGCATATATGAAAGCTCGTTACAATAAATTTTGTATTGTCCTGGTGTGGTAAGCGGTGATTTGGTCGTAAAAAATCTATAAAGCTGTAACTGTCTCCTTTTTAATGACCATATAAAAAAACCATGTGATCACCACGAAACATTTAATTTCCACAACTGGTAACGTGGCTTCGAAAACAAAATTGCAGAAGCCACGAAGTCCACTTTCTGCATTGCGGGATGTCTACGGCAGTTTACAATTCACGTTATGTGTGTGTCGCCTTGAGTCAGTTTCAAAGATCCGGAATGTATTATTTGTACCCTCCTGCCTCATAAAAGTTTTTATTCAATAATTATTGTTTAATTAATTAATTAATTAATTAATTAATACATTCATTCATACATTCAAGGCAGTTTGCAATTGTCTTAAGAGATGCAGCAAAAGGTCTAAAAGATGCATGACTAGGTTTGTGCATCAGATAAAAACAAAAGTGAAAGAGGAATTTCTGACACAAGGCAGCTCGTGTTTCTTTGCACCTGCCTTTCCTTGCAGTCAGCGAAGCTGTCGAGGCAAGCGCCAACGTGCGTTCAAGCAGGAAGCGAAGCACCCTTCCACAGTCCCCGCTCTTGAATATTCATACACACATTGCAAGCTGCAAGAAAAGTAGTAAGGACCACGACAGGAATTGTATTCAATCGTTGTGCGCTTTCTGTACGCTGGCACAGCTTTCAAGGGATAACGCTCCGTTTTTCCTGCGGGATGCGCAAATGCGGATGCGGCATGAATAATTTATTGAGATGTGACACTTCGTTCTTTCTACGACCTCGGGTGTTGCAACGTGCCGCTAGATCTAAGCACATGGACCTCAAGAGCGAGATAGAGAAGCAACTTTAGTTAAGTGAAAAAAAATTCACAGAGGATTGGCAATCCGGCCGTGCCTGGCCGCCACCTCCTCAGCTCGCCGTATGGCTCGGAGTGGTATTTCTAGGCTCGTATCTCGGAGTAGTCTTTCCCATGTCTCACGAGGGAGTGGTCAGGAGATCAGGCGGGGGTCAGTCCTCGTTGCAGTCCCATATAAATGAGCATTTTCACCTTTTTCGTAAATGCAGCCGCTCTGTCAGGGATTTGATCCCGTGATCTGGGGATCAGCAGCCGAGTTTCTGAGTCACTAGACTACCATGGCAATACAACCAGCACTGGTGTCGGTAACTTTTCCTTCGTTGTTGTTTATGCGTTGTCATTTGCATCAAATTCTTCAACACAATTAAGCTCAACATCAAACTCTTTTTGATTATGCCTGTCTTGGACGTGTTTGGCGTGTTTCGTCCGGTAGGTATAAACTGGGAGCAGCCCGAAGAAGCTGGTTGCCGGTAATTCATTGACTGTTCAATAGGAGCTGTTCTCTCTTGAAAGCTAGGGCCTCAAATGTACTTGGAGATTTCACGCGATACTTCAAGTGTTTGCGTAATAAACTAACTAGAGTCAAGCAGTAAAATAAATATAGACTCTGTGCGTCTGAAATTGGCTCAAAACTATTCTGTGTCGTCTTGAGTGCGACATATAACTCCGCGATGCTCACAAAATAACAAATCTTTTATTTATTGAGCGCAATGATTAATACATGTAGCTAAGCTTCTGGTACAATATTTCTTGTACTCCTTCAGACACCACGGATTACCGAAATTCTCTGATAACTAAAAACTATCAGTATCGTTAAAATATTTCTCACAACTTCGGAACCAGTTGATGATATTTACGCTGACGACTCATGTGCCGAGAATTCTCTCTTCATGATTTGCCGACTTCACAGGTTGATAGTAAGAGGGGCCAGAAGCGTCGTTGGACCATTATTTCCTTAACTGGCCTGATCGTTCTGCTGTTAGGACTGCTGAGCTGCACACGTTTATTCGCATACCTCATCACCGAGCAGTCGGCAGTCACGGATGAAATCACGGTGAGAACAATGACGACATAAAGTTCAGTTCATATTGTAACAGAGATAATGTTACTTAATCGTGGCAACATTAGCTATGCTCGACAACCACATTTATATTAGGATTCGCGTACAGTTTTTTTTCTTTTATTCTGTAGCATTCCTTCTCGTCGTTACCCTCGACTTCGCACAAACTAAGGCACAAGCTTGACACACATGTAATGATCGACATCAGATTTGTCGTGGCTCGCACGAAGATAGATGCGCAAATGAGGGTTTTTAATAAAATCGTCAATAACGGCTAAAACAAGTGTAACGGGACGAACGTCCTGACAGGTGGACGATTTTTTAATCAAGACATATACACTTGTCTGAACACTGACTACACTGGCACCCCTTCTTCAAATATTCTGCGTCTTTTAAGCGAGCACTGTTTTAATTTCCTCTCTCACCAGAAAATCAAAGGCAATTGGGGGTGAGTGGAGAAAGGTTGGAAAAAAAAAGCCACAGCAAGAGCTGCTCTTTCCGCAAGGACTTGCCAACGCCGTTCAAGAAACTTAAATGAAGGCGGCGACTTCAACAATGGTTGTTCAGTTAATATAATTGTCGAAATTTAACGTCCCGAAACCAACACATTTGCGATTTGAGATTTATTTTTCTGTACGTGCAACAGAATAAACGAAGCAAAAGCAAAAGGCTACATAGCCTGACGGAGGCTTTTGCTCCGAAATACAGTCTGGCAAAATAAAATAAAATGAAAACTAAAAATACCATGTCATACACAACTTAGCCGCAATTAGAGAACATCATTATATACAGATATAATTTGCAAATTCTGATCACACATGCAACCATCACAAATATAAAGAAAGAACGGGACAGTATATAGTAATGAAATACCTAAAAAACATCGCAATATATACAATAGGTGAGGTAAGGAAAGCATCTGGAGACACGTACATTCCTAAGCACCTTGAGCAAACAATAAGCAAAAAAAAACAACAAAAGGACACAAATAGTGTACTCTAAGCAATTAGGACACAGAAAGTAATAAATAATCCAAATTTCTGTAATAAGTGTATTCAATACAATTATAAAGGAGAAATTCCTTGAACTTATTTTTGGAAGTTTTCTTATTTAGGTCAAGTACGCCACCCAGTTTGTTGAGGAGACTCGGTATTTGATAATCAATATGTTGTTGACCATAGGTTGTTCTAGTTTTCGGTGTTCTTATACTATGTGTACGGAGATAGTACTCAGCACATCGAGAAGAATCGTACATGGGGTATAGTTTATTATTTTGGATATACAAAAATAACTTATAATAATATATTTGGTTTGCTTGTAACATGAGATATTTAGGGAATAACGTACGTGCGCTAAGACCTTGTGGTATACCGTAATATCCCTCGAATAGTCTTAGTACCTCCTTTTGTAGTGTAAGTAATGTTTTATAGTTTGGAGCCGTCGTTGTTCCTCAACATAAGACACAATAACTTAGCCTGGAATATATCAGTGTATAATATAACGCTTTCTTTAGCCAAAGTGGTAATAACGGACATAGTTTGTACATACATCCAACGCTTCTACTTAGATCTGCTGCCAATTTATTTATATGTTCATTCCAGGAAAGGTCTTCCTGGAACCACACACCCAAGAATTTCTGTACCTTGACTTGTTCTAAAGTCTGACCCTCAAAGGAGACACTTAGACTTATATTCCGTGGCTTATTAATGGGTGCAAACAATATATATTTAGTTTTACTCGCGTTTAGCCGCAACTTGTTTAGTTTAATCCAGGAAGACAACTTATTTAGATCTGTGTTTACAGACTTCTCAAGTTGAGAGATCGATGAACCAGCAAAAAATATATTGGTGTCGTCAGCATACATGATTAACTTAGGAGAATCCGGAATGCTACACAAGTTATTTACATAAACTATAAACAACAGAGGACCAAGTATTGATCCTTGTGGGACACCTTTGTTGACCCTCGCACGGGGAGATGTTTCTTGATTAATAGCGACATACTGATGGCGGTCTGTTAAGTAATCTTGAATTAACCTATTGGCAACGCCACGGAAACCGTAGTTATTAAGTTTTTCTAAAAGAACACTGTGGTGCACCGTGTCGAATGCTTTGCGGAAGTCAACAAAAAGACCAAGAGTATATAGCTTTTTCTCAAAATTGGTTAGTATCTCGTTTTTAATATTGAGTAATGCAAGCTCGGTGGATTTACATTTTTGAAAGCCAAATTGGGCATCACTTATTACATTGTACTTCGCGAAAAATTTTTGTAATCTAATATTAATAGCGCTTTCAAAAACTTTTGACAGAATCGGAAGTACCGATATCGGTCGGTAGTTTCCAATCTCTTGGTCATTACCACCCTTGAAAACCGGACATACGCGAGCTATTTTTAATTCATCGGGAAATACGCCGGTAACAAGAGTTAAATTAATAATATGTGACAACGCAGGTGATATAACATCAGCGACGTATTTTATTGGTATAGCTTTAATATCATCGTAACCTGCTGCACAATTGTTTTTTATCTTTGTTAATTCTTCGGTTTCATGACATGAGATAGTGTGCAGAACTATAGAGTTAGATAAGCGACGGTCATTTACAGACAGTTGTGTATCCTCGTCATACCCCGCATCATCGAAATCACAACTTTTTATGAAGTAGTTATTCATTGCCGTTGCCACCTCTCGGTTACCAAGGTCACTAGAGTTTTCCGAAACCCTAGGAATGTGGCTTTGTTTTATTTGACCAGAAAGATTTCTAACCTCACTCCAAATTTTGCTCGGATTATCACTTATTCTACTAAATAAATTCTCATAATACCTGAATTTAGCGCGCCTTATTTCACCATTTAGATGGTTTCTGTATTTTTTGAACTCACTGAGTAATTTGATATCTCGTGTCTATATAAACGCATGGTACATGTTGTTCTTCTTTGTAATTTTTTTGAATAGCGCATTACTTATCCAAGGTTTTCTAATTTTCTGGCGTTTTGCGTTCTTCACAGACACCGGGAAAGCTTCATCATAACATTTTATGAGTTTATAATATAACGCTTTCTTTAGCCAAAGTGGTAATAACGGACATAGTTTGTACATACATCCAACGCTTCTACTTAGATCTGCTGCCAATTTATTTATATGTTCATTCCAGGAAAGGTCTTCCTGGAACCACACAAGAATTTCTGTACCTTGACTTGTTCTAAAGTCTGACCCTCAAAGGAGACACTTAGACTTATATTCCGTGGCTTATTAATGGGTGCAAACAAATATATTTAGTTTTACTCGCGTTTAGCCGCAACTTGTTTAGTTTAATCCAGGAAGACAACTTATTTAGATCTGTGTTTACAGACTTTCAAGTTGAGAGATCGATGAACCAGCAAAAAATATATTGGTGTCGTCAGCATACATGATTAACTTAGGAGAATCCGGAATGCTACACAAGTTATTTACATAAACTATAAACAACAGAGGACCAAGTATTGATCCTTGTGGGACACCTTTGTTGACCCTCGCACGGGGAGATGTTTCTTGATTAATAGCGACATACTGATGCGGTCTGTTAAGTAATCTTGAATTAACCTATTGGCAACGCCACGGAAACCGTAGTTATTAAGTTTTTCTAAAAGAACACTGTGGTGCACCGTGTCGAATGCTTTGCGGAAGTCAACAAAAAGACCAAGAGTATATAGCTTTTTCTCAAAATTGGTTAGTATCTCGTTTTAATATTGAGTAATGCAAGCTCGGTGGATTTACATTTTTGAAAGCCAAATTGGGCATCACTTATTACATTGTACTTCGCGAAAATTTTTGTAATCTAATATTAATAGCGCTTTCAAAAACTTTTGACAGAATCGGAAGTACCGATATCGGTCGGTAGTTTCCAATCTTTGGTCATTACCACCCTTGAAAACCGGACATACGCGAGCTATTTTAATTCATCGGGAAATACGCCGGTAACAAGAGTTAAATTAATAATATGTGACAACGCAGGTGATATAACATCAGCGACGTATTTTATTGGTATAGCTTTAATATCATCGTAACCTGCTGCACAATTGTTTTTTATCTTTGTTATTAATTCTTCGGTTTCATGACATGAGATAGTGTGCAGAACTATAGAGTTAGATAAGCGACGGTCATTTACAGACAGTTGTGTATCCTCGTCATACCCCGCATCATCGAAATCACAACTTTTTATGAAGTAGTTATTCATTGCCGTTGCCACCTCTCGGTTACCAAGGTCACTAGAGTTTTCCGAAACCCTAGGAATGTGGCTTTGTTTTATTTGACCAGAAAGATTTCTAACCTCACTCCAAATTTTGCTCGGATTATCACTTATTCTACTAAATAAATTCTCATAATACCTGAATTTAGCGCGCCTTATTTCACCATTTAGATGGTTTCTGTATTTTTTGAACTCACTGAGTAATTTGATATCTCGTGTTAATAAACGCATGGTACATGTTGTTCTTCTTTGTAATTTTTTTGAATAGCGCATTACTTATCCAAGGTTTTCTAATTTTCTGGCGTTTTGCGTTCTTCCTTTTCACGCATAATGTGAGGCGCGTTGCTCGTGCTGCGGAAGAGCACACTTCCACAAATTTTCGCGAAAATGCTTCAGAGTTTGTGAAAGGGGGATCGGTTGAAGTACACGACAGCTATTCACCCTCCGAAGGAGGACACGGTAAACACCTTGTCGCGTCGGGCCTATGCAGCTGGCTGACATTCGTGTTCCCGCCTCCATCGGAACTTAGTAGCTCCAATGCTAGTATAGAACACCCACTCTGCTGACGTCCACGGATGTCGACGAGCGCTTTCGGGATTCCCTTTGGGCACGCATCGCTGGCGCGCGTTTCGCTACGCCAAGAACGGTTTTGGAAGGCCGAAGCGCAGCACTCCTCGCTTGAAGGAAATTGGCACCGTCGTTTGAGCTTTCTCTACCTTGCGTAGGGGGACATGCTTTCGTACTACATGCCGATATTCAATGACCCGTGAGCTGAGGGAATTGTGAAGAAATGAGCTTTGCGTGGAAGACTAAGCGTCTCCTGTGCCGCGCCGTGCAGCAGCCAGTCTCACAGAGAAGTGGCTCCTGCACCGCACGGAAGTGACGTCACTTTGAAAAAAAAAATTAACTCAAAGCAATTGAAGTGTATAAATTATGTTGTATAATGCGCTAAACCTACAAAGATGTTGCTAAATAGGTGTTTCACAAAACAGTCAAGGTTTATTTGTTAAACATATATCGCAAGCATTTTTAAATCCAGGAGGCACCGTGGAGCATTACGGCTGCGAAAAGTAAAGTGGCAAAGACGGCAGCTTCGATGTGTGGTGGTGATAACAACATTATTTAAAACTGGCGAATTCGTGGCCTGGGACTACGCAGCCCCTGAGGAGGACCGGAGACCGTCTTCTCGCTGGATGCCCCGCAGCTGATCCTGGACGTTGGAGCTGCGCAGCGCGGCCGTACACAGCACAGCAGTTTCATCTGTGTGTGCGCCATGAAGTTTCTCAGTATGAAGTACCAATTATTGCTGTTGGACGTACTGAATTTCTTAGACTGCAATGTCGAAATGTGGTGTTGTCGAAGGTGAAATCATCCCTGCTGCCGAGTACCTCAATTTGCTTGTCGCGAAGGCCGAGGTCGACGATGAAATAAATGTTTTCGCTCAGTTCTCGTGTGGATGTACGGACACACATGGATCCTCAGTGCGGATGCATAGTGTTTTTACGAAGCTTGTGGTCTCTGAAGACCAAAGCTCTTGCATTGCAGGTCTTTTCGTTAAGGGCAAACGAGTGCGTCCGTTCACGTCATTTGGTAGGTAAATGCTGCCGTGCTGTCACATACCATGCGTGTAAGGCAGACGAACTGTTCGGCACTGTATTGCAGTTAAGTGAGCTAACGCAGTCGGCATTAGACCTTGGGTATCGTTTTTGAAGGGCTGATCTGCTAGAGAATTACGGTGGCACGTCAGTATTTTGAAGTGGCCTGCCGATTACCTCGTGAGGTGGGGACGGTACTTTGAGTGACATAAAAAGGTTCCCTGTTGCATATTCAGCGTAGCAACGGAGCAGTGCGCACTTGTCATCAGAACTTTGATAAACCGTGCAGACCAACAATTGCTGAAGCTTGTACCGGAGAAACTGATGCAGCCAGCTGCATTTGAATTTAGCGTGTCCTCCTGTATCTCACCGATCAGAACGATTAGTTCGCAAAACATTGTATTGCACTTGTAGGAGCGTCTTCATTGTAACGTAGGGATGTTAGTCGTGAGATATAGATGTGCCGAGGTGTATATGTCCTGTTACTGAAAGGACTAAACGATAGGTGGCACACACACACACACACTTTCTTACGGCTTGCGCTTCGTGTCTTCTTCCCACCTTTAACCACCTCGAGTTCATGGTATATACTAGTTCACTGTATTCATGGCACTGCGGCCCAACACTCACTAAACCTTTCTAAAACCAAGGAGGTTTAGAATTTGGCTTTTTGTTAACGCGCACGCTGTGCATTTTTAATTGTTCAACAACGCACAGGAGAAATCTCCCACCGGCACCACCTTGCAGGTCAAAGCGCAAGACATGTTACGTATTACGACGAGGGACGAACGGGTGCCGCTTTAAAGAGCTTCGCCCCTAGAAAGAAGACTGCTGTGAAGCTCGAACCATCGACTCACCCGTCCTGCATGTGCCGTGCTAACCAACGACACCACGGCTGCCATTCGGTTGGGAGGGTTCATCAAGCTGGTTTTGTATTGTTGGCACGCTGGACGTAACTAGGCACTCCAACAATTCAAACGAGGCACCTAACCGGAAAAGTGCATGACGCCACTTCCGTGGGACGCAGCAGCCGTTTTTGTGTGAAGGTAGCTCGTGAACCGCACGGTGCAGCAGTTTCTGCTAAAAATCTTAGTGGAGTTCTCAAGTTCTTGCAGAAGCAGCAGAAGCGAACGCCCTCGCTTGTTCACTTTGTTTTCAAACAGTGAGATGGCGCTGATGGTTCAACAGATGACAAAATGATGCTGATGTTTGATCGTGAGTTCCCATTTTTATTATCTGATAGCATCATTCGTCAGAGCTCATCGTGACTGAAAAAAAAGTGTGTCGTAAGGTCGCTCTTAATATGGTGGTTCGAGAGAAGCGAGGTATAACGAAGTGAAGAATGTAAAGCAAAGCAGAAAAAGCTATTTAATAACGTGTCTTTACCGCGAATTTCAGCTCACCATGGACGTTTTTGGAGTGAGCTAGTATAGTGAGATGTGGTGCTGCTGACATATTTTGACACGAGCACCCCAGGAGCAGACCTTGCTTATCACTTGCATACAAAAACAAAAAACTAAGATAAAGCTAAATCTTTCTAATGGAAGTACAATATAATGTACGGGACACCTGAAAATAGAAAAAAGAATAAAGCAAGCAGAAAAGGCGCAGGCAAAAAAGAAGGAAGAACAATGGTTAGCGTGATTCAATAGGGTCCTGAACAACGCCAGCAAATTGCTGGTCCATTTTCTTAACATCGGCGGCCTGTCTTCGTCCTCATTTTGGATTGTCACTTGACTTTTGAGGCCCTGTATAATGCCGGTCGAGTGGCTCGAACTTGAAATAAATCAAATGCCTTCCGCTAATGGAGCGAAACAAAACAACCCCTTGTGCTTGGCTAATGAGAAGGGAGCGTTGTTTGTCGGAGTGTACGCGCCCACATATCTTTTCGTTCCGTTTCTGCTCATCAGTATTGGTGCGTTCAAATGTCGTACCTGACGCCGGGGATAAGAAAACCCCCGTGTTTTGGGCTGCGCTGTTAGAAATTTGCGAGAGCCTCGATCAAAGGCAATGTCTGGAAAGGGGAGTTCCTGTGTCACTGAGACGTACTAGTGCGCTTCATGAGAAACAAAGCAACCGCCATCACGAAACTGCTTAGCGATGTAAGGGTGTTGGCCATGCATTGATGACAACTCTGAATAACACAGCGGTTATCCAGTGACATCCTCTGAACAGAAAGAAATGCCAACGTGAAAGAGGAGGTACCGCTAGTTAGGAGAGGCTTTGACACGAAAAAAAAAGTTAGTTAACCGACGTATCTCGAAATACGAAACTTTGCAAACACAAAATCAATAAAATCAGGGCAATTGCAAGACGTAACTGCTATTTAATTTGTACATACTAAAGGGAACCATGACTCGGGTCGCTCAAGACAACGGCCCTTGCATATGTTCCAGATTCTAAGCCGGCAGGTTTTCTACGTAAAACGAACATTTCAAAAGCAAAAGACTGGTGAGAAATAGGAAAAATGATAGCCTGTTTCGCAGATTAGCTCAACTGCGAGGGTTGTGCGGATCATAAGTTTGCAGGCTGCTATCCCCTATGTAATCGTACACGGCTGCGGGGTCTGAGAAGTTATCACTGGACGTGAAGTTTTCGGAGTCCACATAAGGCAGCCAAAATCTTCAGAAAACCGCCCGCATGAAACAAATATTTACGAAACAGGAAAAAGAGAAAAACTATATAGAATAAAGGTGTTAACATGGTCGAATTACCGCACCCCTAAAAGTACACGTGCAGTTAAGACGCTTTATTATATGTTCATCTACGATAGCAATGAATTAACAAGAACGTTAGGATACTGAATATGCACTAGCTTCATATCACGATGGCGCCAGTTAACAAACGAAATTTTAATTATAAGGTTACATAATGCCTCAATTAAATGGTGATCAGAAACTCAGCCTCGGTATTGTTAAAAAGCTTCTTTAGAATGCCACATGTACGACCGATTTAAATGGTATTAAACCCTCCTTCTGTCTAGCTGCATTTGTTCGAGACAAGCATTTGTAACACGAGACATATGCGTATCAAGTCAAAATTGGATTGACGTTTAGGGGCGAAGCTCATTAGGGTGTGGGTCTGCTCACCCTCCTATGATGTATGTAGCCACTGGTGTCACGTACCCAAAAGAGCGGTCCTTAGAATGTCCGCTGGAGGGCGCCACTTGTATATGATGAATATATGGTGAAAAGATGTGCGATGGCTGTACTAGATGGACGGACGAACATACAGATAGACGGGCGGACTCATGGACGCATAGACCGACAAGTGGGGCAGACCTACTGACGGACGCACGGTTGGACAGAGAGACAGAGGGATGGCCACACGAACAGACGCACGGAAGGACAGACGGAAGAACGAACGTAGAACGGACGCATGGAGGAACGCATGGACGGACGGATGCACCGACGTCACATGGATGGACAGACACACGGACGTACGCATGGACAGACGGAAGCAAGAACGAATGGGCGGACGAAAGCATGCACGAACTGCCAAATGCTACGCCCCACCAATCATCATTCACTCCGTGGGTATGCTGTGTCTTTTTGGCTCTCAATGCCTCTGTATAGTGAGTAACTCCTGTCTGCAAACCATGTGTGACAGTGGTTTGGCGCATTTGCATGCGTCGTGGAGCACGTCCAAATGTGTGAAGTAACAAGAAGTGAATTTGCGAGATCAGTCTCCTTGGCGATTAAGCGAGCTATTAAAAGGGTACCGAACTCTGCGGATAAACATGCAAAGTGGCGATCGCATGGAGTAGTAAAACATTTTTTTCTGTGTCGTTCGTTGTCAGGGGGAAGGCGCAGAATTCGTTAGAGAGCAAAACGAGGCTGAAATTATATTCGGGCGAGCTCGATATACGTCAAACATGCCATGGCCTGGGGTGTTATGCATATCATAATTGCTGACGCATTTATTCTCCACGTCAAAAATAGCGCATTTCAAGATTTGCTAGTATTTTGAAAGGCTATATATTATGGCAATAATGCTTCTATGCAAAAGCAATTTTTTTGTTGCACGTACACAGCTGTCGCGGCCTAATAAAGGTACAAGCGGCAACCTATATTGCGATTAACGTCGGATTACACGGAATTATTGGTCACTATTTCTCCAACGTCTAGTCACGTAGACGCCCGTGGTACTTTCTCTGGGCGGCGCTATAATCTTATTGGGCTATGATCTTCCTAGTTTTACCGGTAAATTGTCATCTACCCAATGCGAATAGCACTCTGCATACGTGATTGTCTTAAAAGAAGTGTGCCGCGCAAAAAACAAAACAAGAAACAGGCTTCTGAAACATGCGCAATTTTTTATAGCTTGAATTCTTAAGGAAAACTCAGACGTTGACTTTTTTAGCAAAATTAATTTACGCCTCCCCCTCTCTGCCAAGATATAGCAATGCACGTGAATTGTGAATTGTCTATTTTCAATGCATCGAATCGGTACGTGCAGTATCTTCCAGTCACTGGGACAATGTGGTGGCAAACACTACAGCGCTAGCTTGGAAAGCGTGTGAATACCCTACAAGTGATTGTAAATATCCTGCAACACTTTGCCAAGTGATAAAAAAATGGTTTCGTTAAAGAAGCATAACGTCGCATGAATCGTCTGCTCCAAACATTTTTAGAATCCATCCGAAACGAGAAGACTTACGTCTGGAGATCTTCCGCGCACGTTCCAAGCGCTTTCTCTCTCATTTCGAACAAGTGAGCCTGGTGAAAGCTACACAGGGACCGATATGGCAAGGGGAAAGAGGAATGTGTGCTCTGACATTGGATACCAAGCATTCATTGTCGGAGCACACAAAATTATTTGCGTGTGAAGGTGATGGACTATCAAGCTGCGTTCACTAGAGAACCTTGTCAAATTACGCTTCCAGGTGGCGCTGACTGATCCTTTTATAAAGAACTGACGAGCGGCACCACGGACAGCAAACGTTGCATTTTGTGTATTGTAATATTTTAACCAATGCTAACTTTAGCATTTCTGTAATAGTGAATTGTTTATATGATGTAAGCCCATATTATTGGTTTTATATACGGGTTTGTGTGAACTGACACATATACCAGAATTCAAAGAATGCGTTATTTGCAATACACTATCAGTAAACGAGTTGTGCGGCCAACAAAGCTTTCTTTGTCTTGAGCTCAGAATCTATGCTTGCTGCACATTTTCATGGTAATACGTTCACCATGTACTCACAGTACGGCATTTAGAGTCGATGACTTAATCAACTACAGTGCAACATTTACTTAGAAGTTATTCATAGTACTCTGAGTCAAGCAGTCTATTTCGCGTTCATCTTTCATTTACCCGGAGCGGACACTTTTGTCTTCCTTCACAGGCAATCACAGGTCAACTTCAAAGCCTATCTATCAGAATAAATGTCCCTCAGCAACTGTCACAGTCAGCATAAAAGGGTGAGTCAAAGTGCATGGGCCTTTGTTCACATACCAAGTTCTCTAAGTTTCATCCATTTTACTTACAGCTTCAATCTCCTCTGGCCAATATGCAGACTGTATAGAAAATATATATTTGTCAACCAAAATACTCATACAGAAAACCTCAAACTTCCTCTGCCGCCAGCCTATTTTCTGCTATGTAAATATACAGAGAAGTAGACAAAAAAATTGGTGAGTGTCACGTGACCCGCAAGAGGATTGTATAGTCATTCATTCTCATTCTGAAAGCATATCCGGAAGTTTTTTGACGCAATCCTTTCAGCTAAGCACCGCGTCCCTGATCCTGGTGTTATAAAAGAGCGTGACCACCATCTCTTCTGGTGAGCGTCAATCTTAGAAAAGCCTCCCCGTTTTCTTAAGATGAAAATGCACCGAAAGCGGCTTATTTTTTGGCATTTTTTTGTGTTTCTTATATTCTTTTTCAACATTATCTTAACGCTTCCTTTGCTGTCGTTTGCATGCACTTCAAACGGAAATCGATCCCTTGGTAACTATACAAGTCACTCTATCTATATACGGCGCCTGTGTCAGGAAAAGGAAAAAGGCAACGCCTGTTTGCTCCTACTAAATTTTTCTCGCAGCGGGTACCACACTATCGGACTTGTTCGCGGTGGCCTCGTAAAACTTTGCGCCCCCCCCCCCCCAGGTATGTCGCCGACAGAATATTGCACGCAAGCTTACTCTGGCTGTTCTTGATAAATATGGTGCATTTTTCGTGTGTACAGATCTGTCGATCTATGCATCAAGCATTATCATTTTGTACTAGCGTTGAAGGAACGAACAAGCGCGCATTTGTTTGGCCCGGCTGTGAAAAATTCGCATTTGCTTGCCCAGCAATAAACATTTTGAGCGCGTTTCCGTCGCCACTTTGCTTAACCTGTACACACTCGAAGGAATGTGACGTGTGACTAAGATAAGTTATCGATATTTGCATACATCACTATACTGCTTTTGCCAATCCTGTATCAAGAGCCTGCCAAAGTTATATTTACAAGCCTGATCTCTCGGCTTCTGTAGACGTCTACTGTATATACAGTTCCGCTTAGTGGAATACGCAGTGCTGCAAAAAATTCAAGGCAAAAGACGAAAGCACCTCGGGGTACGTGATATATGCCTCTGCCGTTTTCTAGTAAACATTGCAGCACTGCATATTCCACTCCGACTCTTGCTCGAGCCACTGTCAAAGTGGGATCAGTAAGAGATAATAGAATATCACGAATTCTGGCGCAGTCGATAAATGTGAAAAGTGAATCGCCAAAGAAAGCGAGAGGTCACGCTACTGAGTGATACAAGACGGACATGCGCACTTGGCAGATCTGTGTGCTGCGCACGCTGTATAGCGATATACATGTTTGGCGCCAGGGTAGAACGAGACCTATAGTTTATAATATTGTCAAGTTTTATTTTCGCAGCTGAGCATTTCTCGCTTCTGCCGAGTATGGATGCAGCAGCAGCTGCCGCTGTTTAACCGAATCATAGGTCGGTAAACTCAGCTGCACTCAGATCGAACTCTGGGAGTGGGTCCCGGTGAGTAATATCTTGGTGAGTTTGAGTTCGAGCGAGTTCGGCTAAGGAGGATTTCGGAGAGCGAGTTCAAGTGAGCCCGAAGCACGAACTGTTCATTGTGCGAGTGAGTGAGCTCCGCTTTATTTAGCCAACATTTGTTTCTATCTAGTTTATGTGGGCTCACGCCTATGCCTTCATCTACTCGCACATATTTTAATACACTGGCGTTCCCACTGCTGCCCAGCATTCATTGATCTGAGCCTTGAGGTACTGAAAGGAAGGGGGTAACTCCTTGATTTCCTCCCCACAATATTTTATTTCGCGAGAAGTCCTTGATTGAGAATACGCTGTCTGAGTCGTGCATTTCAGTAGGAATGTATTAACTGCATTACAAACAATGATTACTCGTATTCGAAAGTGTGTCATCAGGATCCCTGTCGTGTTGCACTGATCATTCACATCATCATCGAAAAAGGTAATTATACGCCAACGCATTCGTGAATCGGCTCCCTCGGACTCAGCCGTGGCCCGTGAGTGAGTGTGTTCGGTTCAGTAAAACTTTGGCCATTTAGTTCGAGTCAAGATGAGCAACAATACAGTGGGTCAGAGAGGAATATATTTCTTGAGTGAGACCAAGTGAGGAGCTCTTTTTTTGCTGACCTATGAACAGAAAAACTTACAGAATCTCTTGAGCATTCAGCTTAAACTGCAGGGTGGCAAGAGCAATTTTTTTTTTCTTCGCAGTTGACGCATTGATCCTACCCGGCCACCCTCTGAAAGCTTTCCGCACCTTACGAGGTTTCACGGTGCCTGCAAGATCGGCCAACTTTAGACCAAGCAAATATGTCATGAAATTACGTCACAATGTGACGTCGGATGTTTTGGCTATTTCCGACGGCATAATTTTTTCAAGTGGTGAAGTCATCACTAAGTATTTTTTCTAATAAATGATTGTACGCTGCCGACGGAGAATGCTGACGCCGGAGAGTGGCCTACTTTCATGTTTCATGAGGCATCTCAGCCTGTCGGCTCAAAGTAAACTAAATTGAAACTAAAAAAAAATGCAGGCAGCTTAGCTTGCAGGACACTGAATAAACGGCGAAGCTGATGGCTTATAAGGAAGCCTTCCCTTCGCCCACTAATTTGACTTATTTATTGAAGTACGATTTGAATGCACTGAAGCCGAAGTAAGAGGGATGAAGTGGTAATAAAATAGCATGAAGTGGGTGAATGAATTTGGTGGAATAGCGAAAGAAACAGTGACCTCTTTACAACTGAAACTATTATTTATGAAACTGCTCAGCGGGAAACGTAGACATAGAACTCATAGAAATTAAGATGATTGGTGTCAACCAAAAATCTGTTGTTGAAACAAGGTGGTCTGCGTGCGTGTGCATAGTCTATATGACCACCTCACACCTCGCAGTCTAATAATAGAGTACCAAGTAGCTCTATCACAAACTTCCTCTGAACGTTTAACACCGGTTTGTGTCGTACTAAAATACCCGATATCCAATGACGACACCCTACCTTGTCGTTTGAAATAATCCGAAACGGCATACTCGTAAATGGTGGCATGGTTCCTGTTTCAGAAGACACACCTCCTGCAAAAGAGTGTTGACGACGTAATGCCAAATAATATCTGCCAGAAGTTAGACGCTTCTAAAAAAGCTGGAAACACAAAAGCACTCCAGCGGCACTGTGTAAACTAGCTTAGCACTGTCTGCCTTGTGGTGTCAGGTCAGCAATACGTTTACTTAGGTTGCACCTACTGTTTCCGGATATGCAACGGCTTACGGGCCGGACTTTTTAAATGCGAAGCAATTGTTAGCGAACTTCGGCGACTTTGAGCGTATCTATCTATCTATCTATCTATCTATCTATCTATCTATCTATCTATCTATCTATCTATCTATCTATCTATCTATCTATCTATCTATCTATCTATCTATCTATCTAGCCTCCTACGACTTTTAGCTTTCCTGACCGTTTGGATAAAGGTATCACTACCAAACTTGGTATGGCATAACATGACTGTATTGCGAGCATATTTGTCTAGTCATAACATGAAAACAGTGACATGTATGTCATGAATATCATGATTTACATTTCATGGCCTTGCTATTCTTGCAGTGGTTTCATTCACATGTTTTGTTGCAAATTTGGTATGGTATGGCATGATTGCATGGCGAACACTAGCAACAGACACCTGAAAATCATGACATGCGTGTCATGTAACAACATGACTACATGCCACGCTCATGATGCATTCTCAGCCATTTGGCTACTTTCACATATACCAAAGTTGGTACTACGGTACTTGAATGGATGACGAAGGTATGCGAATGGTGCAAACATGATTATCAGAAGTTGTGTGTCATGTAACCACAAGACTACATGCCACACTTATGATGAGCTAGCGGCCGCTTCGCTAGCTTCACATATGCCAAATTCGGTATTACAAAACGTTAACGGATGACGTATCCATGTTTCGGGTGCAAACATAATGAGATGCGTGTCATGTGCGAATATGACATGCCACATTAAAGGCGCAAATACACTTCGACGTGCGCGCAGGCGTTCCTTTCGTCGCTTCACGCCGGCATTGCCACCCCAGGCGGCGGTTCTGCCATATACTCACAGGCGTGTGCCGCGCTGCGTTGCTTTGACGCATGCGCGTTTCAGTGCGTTCGGCGTCCCTCCGTCTCGAAAACAGGCCGACGCAGTGCTGTCTTGATAACGCATCGGCGTCAAAGTAGCATGTTGCATTTCGCGCCTCTTGCTGTTGGGCCTCGCTGATGGACGCTGGTCGCGCCCGTAACGCCTGTCGTCAGGCTATAGAGTGCTCGTGTTTTGCTAACGTAGAATCTCTGTGCCCCGCGTGCGCGTGCGCCAACGTTAAGTTGGAGTATATTGGGCACCTTCATGATGCACTCGAGGCCGTTTCGCTAGCTCTACATATACCGAATTTGGTGTTACGTGACGTCAATGGATGACATATGATATATGGGGTTTAACGTCCCAAAACCACCATATCATTATGAGAGACGCCGTAGTGGAGGGCTCCAGAAATTTCGACCACCTGGGGTTTTTTAACGATGGACGACATAAGTATATCACTGGTGCAAACATTGTAATCATGACACGCGTGTCATGTAAGAACATGACAACATAATACTCTCATAGCGTGCTCGCGACCATTTCACTAGCCCCACATATACTAAATATGGCATCATGTGACGTGAGTAGATGAAGGTAAACTACAAATCCAAAAATGATAATCACCACAAGGAAGTCATGTACGGCATAATTTACCACCACCTCCTAACGGTGTGGTGTTTCTAAAATGACATATCAACCTTCCTCATTCGTGCTTCACATATCATCGATTCCCGCTGTTCGTGGGATCTGCCAGTTGTTTGTTTGTACTTGTTTTATTATCTAGTGTCAGTGCCATAACCAAGGCAGTAGCTTATAGAGAACACTCGAAGGACATTCTGCATGAAAATATTTCTTACGTGACAGCTGCAGGTAGGCAGGAAGGCCGGCAAAGAACATTATAATTATCTTGAGGCGCAGCTCGACTTACCCTTAGGGGATGATACGGCGGGTAACAACCATGACGGGACGGGAGGTTAAACCCTCATGGCCATGTCCCGGGCTCTCCAGTTGGCCCTAAGCTTGTCTCCTATGTTTCAGCAAGTGAGAAGATAGTTTTAGTCCGCCTCAGTAGAGGGAAACTCCCTGCTCCCGTGCAACGTAGGGAATTGCTACTGCGTGTGTTGAAAGGCATATTTGGGGTGGCAAGCTGTTCAAGCTCAAGTCCCAGCGGCGGCTGGCGGCAATTCTAAACTCCGCGCTGCTGCAAAAGGCGAAGTGGAAGCATAGCTTAGCCTTTTAAATGCGAAGCATTTCTTAGCAAACTTCGAACACTTTCTATCTATCTATCTATCTATCTATCTATCTATCTATCTATCTATCTATCTATCTATCTATCTATCTATCTATCTATCTATCTATCTATCTATCTATCTATCTATCTATCTATCTATCTATCTATCTATCTATCTATCTATCTATCTATCTATAGAACCTATCTATCTATCTATCTATCTATCTATCTATCTATCTATCTATCTATCTATCTATCCATCCAGCAATCTATCTATTCATCTATCTATCCATCTATCTATCTATTCATCTATCTATCCATCTATCTATCTATTCATCTATCTATCCATCTATCTATCTATCCATCTATCTATCCATCTATCCATCTATCTATCCATCTATCTATCCATCTATCCATCTATCTATCCATCTATCCATCTATCCATCCATCCATCTATCTATCTCTCTATCCGCCTACGACTTTTAGCTCTCCTGGCAGTTTCGATAATGGTATCGATACCAAACTTGGTATGGCATAACATGACTGAATGAAGAACATATTTGACTAGTCATAACATGAAAGTCATGACATGTATGTCATGAATGTCATGATTTACATTTCATGGCCCTGAAGATTTTGCGGTGGTTTTGTTCGTATATCATGTTGCAAAACTGGTATGGTACGACATGATTGATGGCGAACACAAGCGACAGACCCTAACATGAAAATCATGACATGCGTATCATGTAACAGCATGACTACATGCCAAGCTCATGTTGCGCTCGTAAGCGTTTTGCTAGCGTCACATATACCGAATTCGGTATTACAGTACGTGAATGGGTGACGAAGGTATATGACTGGAGCAAACATGATAATCATGGGATGCGTGTCATGTAACATGACTACAAGCCACGCTCATGATGCTCTGGCGGCAGTTTTGCTAGCTTCACTTATACCAAATTTGGCATTACGGGACGTGAATGGATGATGAAGGTATGATACTGTTTCATACATGATAAACATGAGATGCATGTCATGTAACAAGATGACTACATGCTACGCTCATGATACGATCGCACCCGTTTCGATAGCTTCAGATGTACCTAACTCGGTATTACGTGACGCGAGTGAACGACATAGGTAAATGACACATCCAAACATGATAATCACGTTATGCGTGCCATGTAACAAACCACATGACCACATGCTACACTCATGATGCGCTTGCGGCCGTTTCGCTAGCTGTAAATAGGCCAAATTTGGTATTACGTGACGTCAATGGATGACGAAGGTATGTGACTGGCGCAAACATGATAATCATGAGATGTGTGTCACGTGATAACATGACTACATGCCACAGTCAAGGCGCCAATACATTTCGACGTAAAGCGGTGCGTGTGCTCATTGGCGTTCATCTCGTCGGGCCACGCTGGCGTTACCATGCCAGGCACAGGTCCTGCCATATATTCGCAGGCGCGCGTCCCGCTGCGTTGCTATGACGCATGCGCGTTTCAGCACATCCGGCGTCCCTCTGTCACGAAATGAGGGAAACGCAATGTATGGGTAACGCATCGGTGCGAAATGCAGCATGTCGCATTTCGCGCCGGTTGCCGTCGAGCCGCGCCGATGGACGATGGTAGCGCCGGTCGCGCCTGGCGTCAGGCTATAGAGTGCTCGCGTTTTGCTAATGTAGCGTCGCTGTAACCTGCGTGCGTGGGCGTCAACGCTACATTGGAGCACATTGGCCTCTTCATTATGCGCTCGCGGCTGTTTTACTGGCTCCACATATACAAAATTTGGTGTTAGGTGATGTCAATGGATGACGAAAGTATATAACTGGTGCAAACATGATAATCCTGTCACGCGTGTCATGTAAGAACATGACAGCATAAATGCTAATACCGTGCTCGCGGCCGTTTCGCTAGCTCCACATACACCTAATTTGGTGTCACGTGACGTGAATAGATGATGAAGGTAAACGACACACCCAAACATGATAATCATGACAAGGAAGTCATGTACGGCGTCATTTACCTCCACCTCGTAACGTTGCGCTGATTTTAAAGTAACATATCATAATTTCTCATTCGTGCTTCGCATATCATCAATTCCCACTGTAAGTTTGATCTGCCAATTTTTATAGCAAGGGGTGAGAAAAAGGAAAACGTGGTATAGGTAATCGTAAAGGAAAAGATAAGAGCTTGCTATTCTATGATCTCTCTTCGTTTTCTCTGTTTCCTACACTATGCCTAGCTAGGTATAGTGTAGCAAGCAGAGAGAAAAGAAAGTGAGGGAGAGGAAAGAAAATATTGATTGATATGTGGGGTTTAACGTCCCAAAACCACCATATGATTATGAGAGAAGCCGTAGTGGAGGACTCCAGAAATTTCGACCACCTGGGGTTCATTAACGTGCACCCAAATCTGAGCACATGGGCTTACAACATTTCCGCCTCCATCTAAAATGCAGCCGCCGCAGCCGGGATTCAATACCGCGGCTTGCGGGTCAGCAGCCGAGTACCTTAGCCACTAGACCACTGCAGCGGGGCGGGGGAAGGAAAAGATAGCGCGTAGCGTGGCGATGTACAGTACACCGAGGCGTGGGAAAGAGAATAAAGGATGCGAAGGAGTGACGTCAAATTTACCAGGGCAAAAAGTTGGGAAAAGGTAAAACATATCATATATTCTTGCAGTATAGCGTAGCAAAAATGATGTGAAGATGACGAGAATGAAGAGGTGAAGAGGAAAGGTTACCACACAATTGTTGGGGTTTAACGTCCCAAAATGACAAGATCATTATGTGAGAGGCGGTAGTGGAGGGCTCCGAAAATTTCGACCACATAGGGTTCTGTAACGTGCACTTAAAGCTATAGGTGCACGGGCCTAAGGAATTTTTTTGCCCCCATCGAAAATGCGGCCACCGCGGCCGAGATTCAATACCACGATCACCAGGAAAATTCACTTGCTCATTCTCCACAGCTATCTCAGCCTTCGTCCCTCTAGTCCTAAGCTGCCCTGAATTATCAACAAAATCGGTTGGATTGTACTACGGCGATATTTGAACACAACCATAAGTAGCGAATGTTCAATTACATAAAACACAATTTCTCATAGACAATTACTGTACTTTGGGAGGCAGCTGCATAAAGGAAGCGAAGGAAGCTATAAAATCATCTATGCGTATATCAGTTTTTCATAAAAGCTAAAAAATTGCATACATTATCGGATCTTTCCTGAGCTGTGCCGCAGACTTCTTAAGATGACTTCGGCTAGCACAGCCGTTCAATGTTTGGAAGTACTCGCTCGAGACTGTAGTCTTCTGTCATGTGCGTGAAGCTGTGAGCTCTAATCTGCCAACACAACTTATGGGCAACTACAGTAAATCTCTGACAAATGCAAAAAATCACAGCATATCCATGGAGTGAATGATGACGGTTGGGACGAAGCGTACGGCAGTCTGACCATGCTTCCGTCCGTCCATGCCTCCGTCTGTCCGTGCATGCATCCATCCCTCCATCTGCTTGTTTGTCTTTCCGTGTGTGCGTTCATCTCACGAAGTGCCACCTGCTCGCATCTTTCAATCATATATAAATTCATTATATAGAAGTACTGCCATCCAGCGGACATTCCAAGGACTAAACGAGAGGTGGCTACCTGCTACTACGGCTACTACTTCCACTACCACGTACATACATCACGAACGCATGACCCACGGCTTAAGAAGCTTCGCCCCTAAAAGCAAGGGCATGGACGCCTACAGCAGAGTAATCACAAGAAATGTAATTGCGTGACACTGGCCGTTAACGGGAACAAATAGCGTGCACTTAGGGGTGAGGAGTTAAGGAGTCACCTTCTATTGGACGTGCCTCTCCAGGGTGATCTTGTGTGTAAGGCAGGCATCTCCTGAGAGTTAACTATGTAGAATAAACTCTTACATTAGCGGGTTTATTGAAATGATTGGGGACTACCAGAACAAACCCATAGCGTGGGCACAACATAGTATCTGTAGCTGTATACACAAGTAACTGTGGCTGCATAAACGTTATCGAAGATTTCTAGTGCGTGGGGAAAGCCCCACGCACTAGAAATTGGGTGTGAGATATAAGGGCCGTTTGTGTAGCCGCGTACAAGTGCATAGGCGGCGTAAGGAGTTGAACACGCGGCATTTTTCGCAGCAGGCCGAAAGGTCATGGGTTCGAGTGCTGGTGAGGTAAATTTTTTGTCTAGCTCTCCTTTGTCATTCAACAGTGTGCATTTCACTGACGTCGTGTCCGTAACGGGAATACGTCAGTGTAGTCTTGGTGGAACCCGACATCAAATATTGAAACGCAACGTAGATTGCACCAATTCACGAAAGGCCGGCGCACAGCAGAGCTTGTTGACTAACGGTTGGTCAATTTACTAGGCATACGTACATTAACACGCCGATGCATGAGGGGTTAACATGATCGCATTGCAAATCGTGAACACTGTCTAAGTATCCAATAGGTTCGATTTGTCCTCGATATGCAATCGCAGTGCCAAATAGCTTAAATACACTCTATTTAAACAATGGAGCTCCCTAGGCAGCAGCAATTCGTATTGCCTATCCTCTGTGCACTATCAGGTATGTGCCACAGAAATTAGGTTATTCCCAATACTCACCACTAAGGCCCTAAAAATGAAGAAAATAACAGTTAACCAAGCTATGCGCCAGAAATTAGTGCGACCAGTTCGAAACCTATCATCATCGTAAACAGGTATATCCACAGGAACTCGGTATATTCCACTATTCATAACTGTTCTCAAAAGGAAGGCCACCACAGTTAGCCCAATGCTAGGGAATGTCTAAAGCGGTATTACACTCCCTAGGGGCGTCAGCCCTGGGTCATTGCGACAGGGATATGGAGCTTCATATGGAGCGTATATAATCATATAATAGAGTCAAAACGACTATCACACTAATAACACAAGTACATATTTATTACTAATTTTTGTCATTGTTTTATTTATAGTAATCCCTAATTTTAATATATTGATTTTTATGTTTTTTTCTATAACACAATAATAGACCGTTAGCGCAAATAATCTTTTCGTTTACCTAAAAAATCTTTTTAAGCAGCCCCCCCCCCCCCCTTTTTTTAATGCCACTCCCACTCGATTCATTGCCGATCCCTCGTGGGGGGTTGAGCCACTCTTCTTGGGTTCAAAGAACCAACCAACAGAAAAGGCAACGGTGGCTGCAGAAAGACCCTGAAGCGCCGACCAACTCGCAGAACTATAAGAGGTGCGAACGCTTGGCTTCCGCCCCGCGAGTTTCTGTCTCTGAACTTAAAACATCCGTGTCATGTCTTCCGTCTGAATCAGAGATTCGAAAGCTCCGTTTTGGTGTATGTTTCTGTCTCTGGAATTTTAACACACACGTCGAACCTGTTGCTGTGTAAGCTTCAACTCGATTCTCTCTGTGCTAAGAATCAACGTACAAACAACGGAGAATATCACTTAGCTGAAGCCTAAAATGGCTTAGACACATCCTTAAAACAACCCGCATCACGTAACTGAGGCCTTAAAACAACTTTTAAACAATGTGATTAGTCTTCAGAATCGACCATTGTCGCTGTCTTAAGACTTTCGCGGCTAGGAGAGCTTCATCGTTTTTTCCCTTAGTTTCTCTTTCTTACGAGAAACGCATGATGCACAAAAAAAAACATAGAAGGAGCATAGGCTACTTCCACAATGCAGTTTCTGCCCCTTTCTGTATGTTTCATAAAGGTTTCGTATTGTTTACCCCGTCATATTTCTCCTGCGATACTGCACTGGCCAGCTGAGAGCTGCAGGAGCAATGTCGGCCTAGCCATAACGAGTGTTTGTATGATGCGAGCCAATGGGGACCTGAATGAAGAGGCGCGGACTAAGAGGAAAGTCGCTCAGCCTTCTAACACTAAATGCTTTCAACATGAAAGTGTTTTCATTCTGTCGTGTACCAACACTTCCCGCATGTGATTTCGTTCTTGAATACGTCGTCCGCAGAATGTGCTCAATGAGATCACAGAGAACTAACCGAGCAAACGTATTATTGATTTAGACTACTTCGTTAGTTTAACGCACGACCTCTGGGTTCGGGAAGATAGGAGCCTGGGGATTTGCCGATTGTGCTACCGAGGCTCAGGTTCGCGCGTTCACAAGCGCATATCTTTCACACCTTATTTTTGAAGAAGCTTCGCTGGTTCGACCCGGATAGCCGTATTGTAAAAGTGAAGTACTGCACCATGACACTGAGCAGCGATGACAGGACGCGCAGCGGAGACTAGCTCTTCCATTTTCACTGCATTTCGCTTCGCTACTGTTTGAGAGAGTGCTTCGTTCAACAAGCCGAGGGGCAGCGGAACGCCTCCAGCGTTCTGATATCAAATTCTGGCTTGTTTATACCATCTTGACAGACCGTACGTCGTGTGCAGGATTACGTTTAAACACTTCCGATACCACAAAAACTTAATCTTTATCATCGATGTTAGTCTTGACATGGAGGATGTTCAGTCATGCATAAACGTATATGCATTCTCATCAAGCGTGTCTATAAGCCGGCAAATACCAAGAGACAATGCGCAATGCGCAAAATACACATTTCACTTTAGTGTTATACTGATTTCTGTGACGAAATGATCAAACACGTTTTCTTTCACTAATTTTCTCTGTGTTTACTTACTTTACATGAATATTAACGTTATCTCGCTATTTTCCTTGTGCTACACATGTTCACTGGTCCTCGGCTTTTCCAGGATTTAAAGAGTTAAAGATAAACCCATTTATAAAGACTGTGGCCAACCCTATCAGCTTCGCTGTTAAATCATCCTGCCATGGTGTTAAAACTGGGATTTTTCCATCACAATAACATATATGGAGATAATAAGTAAGCTAGAGACAATGTTCTAACTTTTGCTGGCAAGTCATATGCATATTTACGATTTTGTGGAGAAGCCACACACTTAATTTATTGGAGATGCCAAACTTGATCGCGGATAATTGAAATCTTATTACGAGATGCGCACAAATTATCCTCACAGTGCTACCAAAATACATACAGGAAGGCTTATGCTGTTCACTTAGCGCACCGCGGACAGCGTACAGCTAGTTTCCTTGCGATGACAAAAGCTAAAACAAACAATAATCACAAGTTAAAGTAGCGAGATCTATATGTTTGTACGGGCATGTACCATACCAATGAAGTGAAAAGAAAGTTTTAAAAAACTCGGTTAGGATCGCCTGAACGACCTCACTAACGAGCACCTCACGTACTGGCTACGATCGCTCAATGTGCGCTCGGTGAAGTGCTGCTATGTGCTAACGATGAGATCGATTAATATGGGATATCAATACAATCGGTGGCAAGAAGAACAATGGGGGCCTTCGCTAAAAAGGAATTTGCCCTCTCCGCGATGAAGCACCTCAGTAGTATTGGGCCACGTGCATAACACCAGAGTATAAAAATGTAAATTATGAGAAAGGGCAGGAAACATAACCGAAGCAATGTCATCAGAAGTTTCCATCTCACACACACACACACACACACACACGCTCTCTCTCTCTCTCTTTCTCAAAAAGCGCCTAACGGTTTTAAGTAGTTCAAGTAGCCCTACTGTACAGAGCGCTATATATAGCACGTAAGACTCAAAATTTACTTAAACAAGTGAGAAAAAGGCAGGTAGATCCAAACGCCAAAATGTTCTTTAAATTATACACCGGAATTCTTCCTGTAAGAACCTTTTTAGAGGAGGAGCAGTATGTCATGGTGATCCAACTGTTTAATCTATAAACAGCCGAAAACAATTGACCACGTTTTTCTACACTGTGGGTAAGGGATGTTTACAGAAGACAATTAAAAAATGATTTCTGTTAGACCAACTGAGCTTCTTGCAGACTGCGAGGTTCCGTACAAATGGGCCTCATATCTCTCACATTTTCTCTCGCACGGTGCTCTTTGTGTCGAGGACATGTAGTGCCACCAATTTTTTTTTTTTGAACCTCCTTAAGTGTCAGCGTCTGTGAGCGGTAAGAGAAGTAATGCGCCATGACACTAGCACGGATAGAGAACGATTTATTCGAAGGTTCAGCTAAAGCATGGCATTCGAAATTGCGTGCCGATGGGCAGTCTCGGAGGCCATAGTTAAGGCTTCTCGTTAGCACCGAAAAAAAGCTGCCCACGGTAGTGTTAGGAAGTCACCAACGTAGTTTTGTTCTTTGCCTTTCGCTACCTGTTAGCATGAGAGCTCGTTTCCGGAGTTACACAGCTTGCAGATGAACCAACGGTGTTCCGCCACCGGCGACTTTGAATGCGATACCATCAACTAATAAAACTGCTGCAGAAAGCACTGGAGGAGCAAGACAACGATGTATACGGATGAATAACGTGTTTGGTGGAGCGAGACAGAAGCCAGCAGAACGTGGAACGCCTGCACACGTTCGCTGTCAAAGCTATAAAGCTCTGTCTTTCGCGTTGGTGAAGCGTAGTGGGGTAGTGTACGATTGAGCGCCGTTGTAGGTAAGCGCAGAGCGTCAAAGTGAGTCGTTGTTCTGTTTTCTGACGACGTGTTGAATACGTGCATATTTTGTACCAGTGTTTAGTGCGTGCTTCTTTGTGTGATCTTTGCGTGGGATTCATGCTATTGGATGCGAAGTAGCTCTTTCACTCTTGTGTGCAACGTCCGTACGTACGTGCGTCCGTACGAACGCACCGCAACGCTATCCCTTCGCCGCAGGTGTTGGAGCGGCGCCAAATAGGTCACGCCATAGCTGAGCGTTGACGTTTGGCCCCCTCGCACGATTCCCTAGCAGGTGCACTCTGACGTAAATCTCTACGCTATCCACAGCAAGCTCGCCGTGGCGCCCGCCGCTGCCGGCTCCTCCTCCCGCTCGTAACACACTTCTCTCTCGCTTCACCCTCTCCACCACCCGCAACGCTCCGACCGAAGGTCGAGTGAAAACACTCTTTTGGTTCGTTTATCTGCGATGAAACTTGCACAAAATCCCAACCCGCCTTCTGTGTCTTTGCGATTCAAACAAACGTTTGCTTCGAGTAAACGCTCGAGCAAACGCTTGAGTTTCGCTTAAAACAGTTCCTCCAGCACCCGAATCGACTTCCGTTTCAATCATGTCAATGCCGTACACACCACTGCTGCTTCGCCTCCCATTAGGGTGCCCTTCGGGGAGATGGTACATAATATTCTTTTTCCGAGTGTATGATAACAACGTAAGCTATCACAATGTTTAAATCTAGATCACGAGTTTTAGTCCCCGCGACTGTGAGGCGCCAATAGACATCAGCGAGGGTACGTCTACGTCAAACGGCGCTATAGCGGCCAAACACCAATAGACATCGTATAAGCTTTCCTTTGTCACTACACAAAAAGCCCTACTTCTAAGAAGACTCTTTTCACTTTCGTGTTATACATATTTCTATGATGAGGGTATTGGTCATGTTTTTTAACACTTAACCATGCAAATAACCAATAACATGTGCGGTATTACGTTCGAAAACACGTGGTAAGATTCTGAGGGACGCCGTCGTGGAGGGCTCCGAAAATTCCGGCCACGTGGTGTTCTTTAACGTGCACTGACATCACACAGGGCATGGGCCTCAAGCATTTCGTCTCTATCCTAATGCGACCACCACGACGGCGATCGAACTCGTGACATTCGTGCCAGCAGCCGAGCACTATAGCCACTGATCCACCGATACGCACAACCATGTGGTTACAGAAAGCTTCATGTCACACATGATTTCAGGATATGCGTCGTACGTGCTTGACTGTGTTCATTTAACGAGGTAAGTATTTGGAAGACTTTCATGTTAAGCAATGAATAACATCTCACTGAATGAGCATATCATTCTGCTTTGAACTTTGTTTCCTCACGCATGCATCTTCCGTACCGATTCTATTTAACAAACAGTTGTGTTGATCATAACGCTATTCTCTCACCAACAATTATTTTTTCGTAATAACGCAGTCGCAATGAAAAATTAACCAAATGGCATCAACGGCGCCTTTTTCCAATCATCATGTGGTATAACGAAAAAAGAAGTGGAAATTTCTTCTTTTTCGCTTTCTTATAATTTCAGATATGTATAGAGAAAGTGCTTAACAATTTTGAGTACTTCGTTTTCAATATGGTTGATTTGGCGTGTTGGTGATACATGATTGTTTTTGAATGAGAGCGCCCCACGCAACTTCGTACTCAAATACGAGAAAGCAGTGAGTCATTCCTAAAGCTGGAAATTTCAGCAACAGATGATAATAGCGTACGCTGCAATGTCCGTCTGACTTCAAACCATGATATTTTCGTTGAACACAAATGTTCGGCTATTTAGAGTACACAGTACTCTACTATTGGAGAGCTTTGAGCTGTCTTAGTTTCACCACTAGGGTCAAGGCATTGTGAACTGTGTTTAGAAATAGCTGTTAACAGTTTAGAGTACATAGTACTCTACTATGAGAGAGCTTGAAGCCGTCCCGTGGGCCTCGCACTTGAAGAACAATCATGTTCATAAAACACTGGTCAACGATTTAGAGTACTTGGTACTCTACTATGGGAGAGCTCTAGGCCGTCCCGTGGGCCTCTGGAAGAGGATCACCGAAACCACTAACGAAGTAAACGTTCACTGTTAGTTAAAGCCTCTCTGGCGGAAGCTGCTGCAATATAACAGCAAGGTTCACTGGCATCACTACTTTTTACAGTGTTCTATTCGTTCATGGTTGTTTTCGAGCTTTTTATCTGCTTCTCTGAATAGTTGTATTCATATCTCAGCAGTCATAACACACGTACCACAGTATTACAAGTGACACACACATTTTTTTGTGTAAGGAAGGAATTCAAGAAGGAAGAAAAAAAGAATAAAAACAGGAGGGTCAAGATTTTTTTTAGTAGTTTTGGTGCACCCTTCAACGTTTAATAAAATCTACTGTTTAACCACAATCTATGACGTATGACTTCTGTTTTAAGGCGGTAAATCTCTATCGTGATTTCTCTCCTGTTTTATGGAGTAAACACTTTGGCTTGTCATCATGTGGGTGCGCACAGGGTAAGGGCAGGGGTGGGGAGAAGGGAGGTACTCAGCCACCCACATTCACTGACATAATATGAAGGAGGGGGTGCTGCAACCCGGGGGTGGTGAAAATTCAGCCCCATACTTTGATATTACAAGCAGTGGAGACGCTGCCACAAACCTTCGACACCCCCTCCCCCTTCCTTGCACGCACCTATGTTTATTGTGTTTCCGTTTGAAGCAACGCCTTCACAGGAACAGAAAGAAGCAAATAAATAACTTTACGTACCACAGTCCCACTATTTGTCGATGCGCCGTACACTGAGAGCGGGCGACAGCCTTTTTGGACAACGATAGCTACAGCTCCGGCGGAAAGCTGGGCCGCGCTAAAACCCCTACTGAAAGAGCAACGCAGCCACTTCATGTGATCTGCAAGCTGCCGAAATAGAATAGTCGCAGTTGCAATTCCATAGGCGCTAACACCGAAGGCGCCCCTTTACTTGTGATGCATGGTTGCGTAAGGAACGGTGCTTGCGCAGTTTTCCACACCTGGCAAATGGGAAGTCAGCTGCAGCACTGGGACATCGATGCCGCAAGTACCCCGCGTTGTCGAGGCTTCAATTCGACGTTGCGTCAGAGCTCTTCTTTTTTGACAAAACAAAAAAGCAGGCGAATAATCACAAACAAGGAGAAAAAGCATAACGAATGGCAAGGAGGCACCAGTAAATGTATACGTACAGGCAGGTTAACGTTACATGCACTGTATAAACAACGTTACAGCATTATTTTACAAAGGCGCGACAAAGCCGGACCACACCAAAAAAAAAAAGGGGGGGGGGGGCTTGTGTTGGTCTGGTGCGCTCGTATTCACGTCTTTGTTCCGCCGTATCGAAACCATAGATCTGTACCAACTCGCTAAACGGTCTGTCCTTCTTAAGGTTACAGGGTCAATAAATGCAATACAGTTACCCTTACCATCTGGTTGTAAAAAAGGAGGAAAAAGATTGGCAGATCCCACGTAGGATGGCAATCGATGATATGCAAAGCACGAGTGAGAATTGTTGATATGTCAATTTAAAATCAGCACAACGTTACGAGGTGGAAGTAAATGATGCCGTGCATGAATTCCGTGTCATTATCATCATGTTTGCATGTCTCGTTTACTTTCGTCACCTATTTACGTCACGTGATACCAAATTTAGTATATGTGGAGCTAGCCAACCAGCCGCCAGCACATTATGAACGAGGTATGTTGTCATGTTCTTGCATGACACGCGTCTCAGAATTATGTTTGCACCAGTCATATTTCGGCATCCATTGACGTCATGTAACACCGAATTCGGTATATGCGGAGCTAGCGAGAGAGCCGCGAGCACACCATGAAGAGCCCAGCATACTCCAATGTAGCGTTTACGCGCGCGCACGCTGGGCACAGCGACGCTACGTTAGCATAACGCGAGAACTCTATAGTCTGTCGCCAGGCGTGGCCAGCGTCCATCTGCGTGGCTCAATAGCAACCGGGGCGAAATGCGACATGCTGAATTTCGCGCCGTTGCGTTACCCAGACAGCACCGCATCTCCCTGTTTTCGTGATGGAGGGGATGCCGGACGCGCTGAAACGCGCATGCGTCAAAGCAACGTTGCGCGGCGCGCGCCTGCGAGTATATGGCAGGACCAGCGCCTGGCGTGGCCCCGCCAGCGTGACGTGACGAAATAAACGCCGGCGAGTGCGCGCACCGCGTCACGTCGAAATGTATTGGCACCTTGACTGTGGCATGTAGCCATGTTCTCACATGACACGCACCTCATGGTTATTATGCTTGCATCAGCCACGTACCTTCGTCATCCATTGCCGCCACGTAATACCAAATTTGGCATAGGTGAAGCTAGCGAAACGGCCGCGAGGGCATCATCAGTGTGACATGTAGTCATGTTGTTACATGACACGCATGTCGTGATTATCATATTTGGATGTGTCATTTACCTATGTCGTCTGTTCTCGTCACGTAATACCAAATTTCGTATATGTGACGCTAGCGAAACGGTCACGAGCGCGTCATAGCGTGGCATGTAGTCATGTTACATGACACGCATGTCATGATTTTCATGTTATATAGGGTCTGTCGCTTGTGTTCGCCATGCAATCATGTCATACCATACTAGTTTTGAAACATGCCATGTGAACGAAACCACCGCATGAGCTGCAGCCTCATGAAATATAAAACATGACATTCATGACAAACTTATCATGATTTTCTTGTTATTACTATTAAAACATGTTCTACAAAGTCATGTTATGCCATACCAAGTTTGGTATTGATACCACTGTGGAAACGTCCAGGAGAGCTAAAAGTCGTAGGCGGCTAGATAGATAGATACGCTCAAAGTCGCCGAAGTTCGCTAAGAAATTCTTCGCATTTAAAAGTGATGTTGAGTGGAAACATTAAAGACCACAGGCGAGTGTTTGAAGCTGTACGGCGAAAGCTGCGCGCTTTACTTCACCATACTGCGCAGGTGCGTCCTTTCTTCTCCTGCCAGTGCGATTGTTCAGTCGCTTCAATCTCGTGCGCATAGAAACGCAGTTCAGAACTGAACGTGTCATTTTCGCAGTCAACATATAAGCGCCTGAAGAATGATACTACGCAGAGAAAAACTCGCTCGCAAAACTGAGGATGCGACAGTTGCAGTCAAACGTCAAACCATAGAGCCCGCCAAACAAGTCGCCATGAATCGGCCTTATCCCCTCCTGCCTGGCCACGTGTTTAGCGAAAGTGCTGAAAGGCGATAACGACCTGTGCAGCACCGAATACTCACGTGAAAGAAAGCTCTATTATAAAAGTATTAAACAGCACTGTTGATTGATTTGTGGGGTTTAACGTCCCAAAACCACCATTTGATTATGAGAGACGCCGTAGTGGAGGGCTCCGGAAATTTTGACCACCTGGGGTTCTTTAACGTGCACCCAAATCTGAGTACATGGGCCTCTAACATTTCCGCCTCCATCGGAAATGCAGCCGCCGCAGCCGGGAATCGAACCCGCAACCTGCGGGTCAGCAGCCGAGTACCTTAGCCACTAGACCACCGCGGCGGGGCTAAACAGCACTGTTAAACCCAGGACGAACGAAAGAAGAGACCCACATTGTGCTATGCTTCATCGTTGCTTCGGTCTGTGTGAAAAAGTGTTGTCTTATATTTTTTTTTCGTGAAACCAGCGACAAAAGGGTGCATCGCGCAGACGCACGTGAGACTTCCAATTCTTGAAGTGTTTCAGAGTGAAGGCCATTTTGACCTAAACAAAGACGCCCAAATCCCCCGTCAGTTGTTTGACATTCACTAAACAGCATCGCTCGTTCGCCCATTTACAGCTGTGGGCATTGGAGTCGCCGAGGGAAGTTGAACGTCAACCTCTCCCTCGCCACCCCCGCCTCTGAAAATTTTGACTTTTCAATATGCATATATGTACACGCACACATATGCACGAGAATGCTTATAGGATAGTTAACATCTCCCCCCTCCCCATTAAAAAAAAAAAGTCGCGCGAAGCTTGTTCACCTATATAGCAAAGCTGATGGGAACGTTTCAGGCTCTCTCTTCAACCATCTGCACAGAATGCTTGGACGGTAATTGAGTGCGTGCCCGGATCAGGATTATAATTTTCAATGTGTGACACACACCATACCTCCGTTCTAAAATTCCTGGTTATACCAATGCATCTGGGCCTGGCACAGATGACAAGAGCTGAAGAAAGTGCACATGATCAAGTGATGGTTCCGTTTCATATGCCACCAGCTTGGTACTTACTGCACACTGATTGCACACTGAGGATCGTTATCTGCTTATTCACCGAGCATTCAACAGCTACTTGCAACAGTATTCACTTGCACCCGCTATTATGCCCCACGATATTCATTCTTGCATATCAATTTCAACCCACAGATAGTATTTTGTACACTTGCAGTACTAAGTTGTCTGCTTTTATCCGCATCGTTTCGAATTTTTTCGCATGCACGTGCGACATTGAAACAGCTCAGTACCTGATACACTCGCTCGGTATTGGCTCACGTTTGAAGTTTCGTTTCTGCGGAAACGAAGTGTGAACCCTAAAACATAATAACTAAACAATAAACTTTTCAACAGAATAATTCGGGGAATGGGCAAACATGGCTTATTTCATGCACGTGCCACCGGAGACAACGAACCACGGAGCCCAACTGCAGCGTTTGTTTGCACGGCGTTGCATGGGGAACCCCGCTAGAAACTAACACACAAAAACCACAGCACCGAACACCAGTCTTTGTTTCCATGGAGTTACAAGGGGAGCTGTTCGCTACCATTGCGAAAACGCAATGACCTTTCACGGACAGTTGTTTCAGCCGATGCAACTGTAAAAGAATCGCCGATGCGTGCTTTTTGTTTGCTAGCTAGGGACGGCGCTTGCAAGGATGAGCAGCGCTTCCCGGCAAGAACATGTCCGAACTTAATGCATAATTCTTTAAAGACTACCTTCTGAGCCAGTTCCTTTTGAGTATTGCATTCTTTTGATACCCCGACAACCTGGCACGATGAAAAGGTCAAGCAGTCGTGTTTTGAGGTTCGGAGCTAGATATAAACGAAGCTGTTTTACGCCGTGACGGCTCTAGTTTTATGTTGGAAAATACCACAACTCGATCACTGTAATAGGATTGAATGAAGGCAATGTTTGTAGACAACATGTTCTCTAGCATGTTTACTATGTTATCGATAACAAGGCTACGCCACAGCAGTCTATGTAGACGACGTGATGAGCAAATAAGCGGACAGCCAACATGTTAAGCCTCATCTCGATTCTCGCGCAGAATAGAAAATAAAAAAAGCATCGCAAAGAAAACATCGGAAACAAATACGACGTATTTGCCTTTGCTATTCAAGCCTTTGCTGTTCAAGCAGGATGGCGGCTGAGCGTGATGGCCGCGTCTCGTCAATACGGACTACAAAAAAAAAAACGCACGAGTACGAGAGCTGTTAAGAGCTTACAATAAGCTTCGTTGAATTTTTAAGACTTGAACACGATAAATGTTAAAGAAATAACACATCTTCCCGTTTTTGTTAGCTTTCTCTTGGTGACGTATGGTGACTACTCGTCGCACAGACGTCATCCGGAAAGTTTTCCCAATATTCTGACGACTGTGGCTTCAAGCTGTATTCTTAGATGACATCGGAAGCGATAGGCACCTTCCACTGACCAGAGGGAGCTGCGTTTCCGATACTGCCCCGTCTCAAAGTCGCTGACATAGGCCGTTAGGGGCACGCAGAAAATGGACGCGTGCGCGCGTGCTCTGTGTCCTGGCCACAATCCACCCACTCACGCAGAGCGTGACACTCTATTTTCATTTTGACCAACCCCGTTTCAACATCGCTTTTTCTCTGTCTGCTAGGCTATGTATTCTGGTGCTGCAGTCAGATTTGAAAACTCGACTGCACTGTGCCAATACAATGCAGGCCACAGTTGGAACGCAACCCATGCTGTGTACTACGTTGATTTTGTGAACAAACACAGCTGTTTGCTCTGTTGGCTTAGCAAATCACAATAACCACGAGTTAGCCGGTGTAACAACCTAGTGCTAAAGATCATGTTGGTATTCAATCAAATAAACACTTCATGGCACTTGACTTAGCGAGACGATTCAATAGACTGTACTGCCTTTGTGATTGCCCCAAAACTTCAACCTGTAATCACACGTAGCCCTCAGCCACTATATTTATTGATGGTAGAAAGAATGAGAGAAATTGTTGTTTTAAAAACGTGTACGCCAGAATCTTTCCAGGGCTGAGATTCAGGAAATGCTCTGAAAGCATAATTATAAAGTCTTAAACTTTGTTTGAACACGGACTATTTGCTTTTGAAATAAAAAGTGCACAAAGGGTTAGTTTTCTTGGTTGTGCATTTGAGTCTTGTATCACAATGCAATTATTCGAACATTATTGTTCTTGAATTAGGCCATCGTTGCTTCTCTGAACTTTCTTTGAAAATGTATTTCGCAAGTTTTTTCGTTGTTTTTTTCGCACATTGGGGTATGCTTGAGAAGCCTAGCACAGTCCCATCGTAGCTTGTTGCACTTCGCTTTGTTTATTCTTCACGAAAACACAGCTGATCAAGGCAAAAAAAAGCTAAACTAGTTTACACTCATCAACTGTTTTTGTTAAACTCTAAATACTGCATTATTTTGTGGTAGCTAACTGACTATTGCGGGAGAGAACAAATGCGAAAATTTATTTATTTTTATATTTTATGCCAGACCTTCATTTGTTTCCGATGCATCTTCTTGTTCTGTGGACATGCACGGGAAGCGACAATTTTGACTCTCGCGAACGCTTCTGCAACATCGCTCATTTCAGCAGAACTACTTTTATATATACTTAGCATTGATGTGCTTTGAATTCGAAGTCAAATTTTCCTCGTCTAGCTTTGCCTTGTGCTTAGCTGAAATGGTCAAACTCGAACCGTTCCTTAAAGGGTTAGTAAACAACACCTAGGTCTAAAATTGTTATGAAAAGAAATATGTGCACTTTTGCTTTGTGAACATGCTGCACCAAGAATTTCGCGAATGTGTGCTATATTAAGGAAGTTACAGGGGCTAGAACATCGCTTTCAGCTGGTTTCAAAGTTTACGCGTGGCCTCAGCCATCCTCCTCTCTCACAGGGAGGGGGGAAACTGACTTTAAATGAAAAGAAGAGAAAAGTGAGCCCCGTAACTCTCTCTCAGGAAAAGCACACCTCAACAGTAGCTCACGAGGGGTGGCGATAAAGGAGGGAATAAAAAGATAGGATTAAAAGGTAAAGAGATAGAGAAAAGAGGAAGGAGATAGCGAGGCGCAGGGACAGCGAAGAACGGAAGTGAGGAGGAGATAGGAAAGATGGAGACGGTCGCAGGAGCCGCGAGGAAGGAACGCGCTGCCCGTGGTCATGACTGGTGTTGCCTTCGTGGTGTCCTTGAATACACGAAGCGCCATATAAAGAGAGATAATTTACTTAAATTCAGGACTCTTCATGCCACACAGGCTACACAAGCGCACACAGATGAAACTGCGCGTGGGTGTCTCCGTCAACGTCGTCTACTCTATCACGCCACAGCAGAACACGTACATCTCGTGCAGGCACTAGAAATGTGCGAAAACTGGTTTAGACCAATCGAAGAGTTGCGTGCTACGTCGATTGGCGAATTTGTGACACTGCGCGTGAAAGGAGGATTGCTTAGGCGTAGAAAAGTAGCACGGGAATGGTTTTTTTTTTTTTTTTGAAATGGACTTGCTGCGTGGCGCACAGCGCTGTATTATGCGAAAAACGTGATCGCCACGGTCTAATCTACAAATTGCCGAGCTTCTCTGGTGGGTGTAAAAACAAAGTCTGAGCCTGTTGATTGGCCCTTAAAAGACATCAGCAATTTCCTTGATTGCTATTGAAGTGTCGATGTAGTTGAAACAAGAGGTGTCATGGTCCAGCTTCACTGTCGTTTTATAACTAACTTTTCTTCACCTGCATACCATGCCTTCTCTCTGAGAACATAGCGTGGCTTCTCTAAGTGCTACAGCTTTCCAAGAGTTAGCGGACCGCAGTGAATGCAGAAGCGCTCAGTGATTTCGGGTCCCGTCGTAACATAGTATTCATTGAAATGTACTCACCCTGCAAGACGACTCACTTGGATGACTGGACTGGTTGCCCTCGCTGCTAAGACTTCTACGTGAGGTCTGCAGGAGTGCAGGCTAGTTCGATGATGCAGAGTCGAGCGCGGCTTGAAGGTTATCGCGCGAGCGGCGACCAAGAACTAAAACAGCACCACGTCCCACAATAGCATTTCTAGAATAAAGAAGTATCACGCAAGCATTACTCTCTCTCTCTCTCTTGGCTGCTCCTTAAGCAGCAATCACTCCCGTCAGCGGAAGCATTTCAACAAAGCCGTGCCAAGCACCCGCTGTCCCACATTCTCCATGGTGATTCCTTTACCGTCTGCATAGATAAGAGATCACGAATTATGCGCTTGAGCGAAAGCCTAATATAAATAATATAGAAAGAAAAGGTGTAGAGTTCGCCGTAGAGGCGATAGTTGTAGCGTGTGACAGCCAACGAGGGCGAGAAGAATGCGCAATTCTGATTTTCCCACTTCTAAGACGTGCCTCTAGGCTGATGAGATGCAAGGCCGGTCGACACTGGCGCGGTAACTTTCACACCGCGTGCGACTATACGCCCGAGCACTGCGCGGGCTCAACCAGTAAGGACAAGCAGGACGTTTCAATTTCATAGCGCGGTTGCTTGGTGCGTTAAATGAAGTGTGTTACAAAAACATTGCTGTTTATGATATCATCAAAAAATGCAAAATATAACGAAGTAGAAGAAAGAAAAAATACAGTAAGCATGGTTTTCACACCTTTAGTTTGTGTGACACACATGCGCACGAACGCACACACGTTTCAAAGAAGTTAACACAATTTTACGCATGAAATGCCCAAGAATCGTCAGGTCTATTGCATTCGTTATTCTTTTTTCTTTCTGTTGGAGTTTTTACTGACTCGGTGCGTTCTGCTCACCGAACAAGAAAATTTCCCGTTTCATTACGTGTTTTTTAGGCTGTATAAATTGCGTAAGATGACAATATCACCTCGTTTTGCCACGAAAGCCGTAAGATGGTTGCAGCACTCAGGCTGCCGTTGCACATTCTTTGTCTTGTACGCAGCATTTATGTACACGCTTTACTTACAGATTGAAGTAAACCTCTTTCATTGCATTGTATTATGTTATTGTTGCCTTCCAATGTATCGGTCCCTATTTCATTCTGTTTGCACCCAAATGCCAGCTTTACGAGTTCAGCAAGTCTAGAAAGGCTGCGCTGCATTGTTGGTCCGTGATATTTTGTAAGACACGATAAGCGAGGCGCGTTTTTCCGAAGGCTCGCCGTTTCAATTTTAAGATTACGCCGATGTTCGGCCCGCGCGTCTCAAGTGAAAAACGCTTCTTGGTGCCTCTCGCCTTGTCGCAAAAAAAAAAAAGTAGTTCGCAGACGCGCACCGGACATGTCGAGAATCACGTTGCAGAAGCAAGACGACAACCCGCCGCGGCTGTGGCGGACGTGTCGTCCATGTTTAGTTGTAATCGTTCATCTGAGGGATGCTCCCACGGGTTGCGGAAATAATGTTGAGGCAATACGTAGCGTTAAAACTTCTTCCTACTGTCGTACGTCTTTTTTTTTTTCTGAACTAACCCTCCGGAAACTTGTTCAGCATTATTTGTTGAGTATTTTCGTCTTGTCTCCCTTAGATAAGACTGTTAGATACCCGGAGCGTGTTGCTCTTGAGCATATCTTCTTTCACAGCAATCGAATAATACCAAGAATAAGTTTGTGCAGTTTTTACACATACTGACGCAACTGAAAAGCCAGACTGCCGCAAAAATCGAAGCGTTGTTCGCTGAAGAGGTGCAAATTCGTTGTCTGAAAACTTCAGTGCTTGAGATAATACACCAAAAAAAAGGGAGAATAACTCAAGCGTGAATGATAAATGAAACGTACCAAAAAACAGGTGGAAGAAAGCTGAAGCTGACAAGCAGAAAAAAAAAATTCGAGGGCCGTGTTGTAACTTTCTAATTTGAAACAGCAACTTAGTCAATGAGAAACAATTCTGAATATGGAGCATACTGCTTCAATTCTAAACATTCATGTATTCTTTTTGATGAGGATATTGTTGATAAATACATTTATTTAGTCACTGTTTGGATTCTCTGACCTACTTTTTGAATGCAATCAATGACGCGTTAAAACGGTACCTTTTTACCAGTAATAAAACAATAACAAAACAAAAACTGAATGCGTGTTTTCAAAGGTTGTCAGAAGTCAGCAGTTGCAAATTTGTTAGAAATTCTGCGACACGCAACTTCGCAGCTCTACTTGCTCTCGAACTACCTCTTTATAATTTTGTATTTCAGATTCTCCCCAGGAAGTGATTCTCTCACAGAACGCTTGTGCCCGTGTCTCAGTGTTTTCAATTTGTTTTCCTCGAAATCCTGGGAGCTACCGCTCCCTCCTTTGCAGTGATGCTTCAGGACACACCTGAGAATGTTCCAGGCGTGCAACCGTCGCGCCGGACTTCGTCATCCAGGAAGCGTAGCAACGCGTCCAGCGACACCGACAGTGAGGCAACCGATTTGTATTCGGATGGCTTTGAGTCATCGGATGATGACTTCACGGTCGTCATGAATCGATCTACAAAACGAAGACTGCTGCGAACGGCATCGTCAGCAAGTGTTTCCACCGTTAAGACTGCACCACAGCGGTGGCCGCACACCATGCTGTTTATGCCCGAAGACCCTGCATCTAACTTGCGACTCCTCAACAGGCAAGTTCTTTCTGTGCTTCTCGAGGAAACCGCGCCGAATGAGATCAAAGACGTGAGGATCAATGCACGAAAGAATGTCCTTGCTGTAGACGTTATGCACCGTAGCGCACTGCAAAGCCTTCGGCACATAACAGAAATCGGCAACGTGAAAGTTCGGCCAATGGTCGCTACAGGTTGTAATGGCACTGTTGGCGTCATTTATGATGTGGATCTTTCCATCTCAGCTAATGACCTGCCAATACTAATAAAGCCAGCGACTGAAGGCACCCGCATTACGCACATTACCAGACTCGGCAACTCACGCTGCTTGAGGCTTGTGTTCGAGGGAGACAGCCTTCCCTCGTATGTCAAAGTTGGCCATGTTCGCCACTCAGTGCGTCCTTACATACCGAAGCCACTGCAATGCTACAAGTGCTTCAAGATGGGACACGTAAAAGGTGTCTGTGAGAACAAACTTGTGTGTCCGCGGTGCGCTGAGTCTCACTCAAAAGACGCCTGCAGTGCCACCATACTACGATGTCCAAACTGCCACGGCGCTCATGAGGCCTCATCCAAAGATTGCCCGCGAGTGCGAAACGAGCACGCGGTACTCAGGCGTATGGTGCGTGACAATTCAACACACAAGGAAGCTGCCGCTACACTACGCCGACGACGGCGTCATGGGCGAAGACCATCACGGAAAAACGCCTCTACCGATAGAGAGATGTCATCCTCTATCAAAGAGGCTGACTCACGAACACCGAGCTCACTGAAGACGGATACTGCCAAACAGAAGAAAGGGACAGCAGTCGCGCCTTCCGAACAGTGGCCCTCTCTTCCACGACGTCAACCTACTTCGGAGCTGCATCAAATCCCGCCGCCCTCGACGACCCCTCAAACCAGTGATGCGATGAATGAAGATCAAGTGATAAGCTTGCTGCAATCGCTGATGAGTACCATGCGTGTCCTACTGAGTAATATGAAGACTTCTGCTGCGCAGACCGCACTGCATGTGCTGGACACCCTGAGTCCGGTGCTTGCAGCTCTAAGGTAGAACCATGGCCAGCGAGGCACCGTCGTTTCGAGCGGAAGTCAAGAATGCATCTGTCTTTCAGTGGAACGCCAGAGGACTGAAGTCGCGCATGTCTGACTTTAGACAATTTGTATTTGTGAACCGCTTCCCCATTATTGTGATTTGTGAACCCAACCTATGTGCTTCAATCAAGCTGTCAGGATATGAGTGCTTTATGTCCTCCACTCACAGAGACTGCAGCAAAGTTATTGTATTCATGCGCCATGACCTCACTTACGTTCACCACAGAGTCTCGCCTGATGAAGGTAATCAGTATGTGTGCCTTACTGTGAAGAAGGATAAGGTTGCTTTCACGATTATCGGAGCTTACTTATCTCCATCAAGCCGCCTTGACTGCGAGCGCTTACGCGGTATTCTGACATCGACTCCAAGGCCATGGGTGATCACTGGCGACTTCAATGCCCACCATTTCCTATAGGGAAGCTCCAGGGACAACTCTAGAGGAAGAAAATTGGTGTCCTTAGCCTCGGAGTACGAACTCTGCGTTTGTAACGATGGAAGCCCTACATATTTACGCGGATCAGCCTATAGCAGCTGCCTGGACCTTACATTGGTTTCTCGCTCACTTATCAGGAAAGTGCACTGGTTTTCGGATCTGGAAACGCGGGGCAGCGACCATATACCAACTTACCTGTGTATAGAAGGTTTCACCAGCTCCAAGTCCTCAAGAGGCCTCAAGTACACCGATTGGCCGAAATTCAAAATGTTAATGGAAGACTGCTGTACCGACGGCTCATCATATAACCTAGAGGACTCGATAAAGGATGTCCTGCAGAATACCACGCATACACATTTGACTAGTCACAAGCGCACCGATTTCGACATCGAGCTTGAGAAACTTCGCGCAATACGCCGTCGTGCAGAACGAAGGTACCGACGGACAAAGTGCATGGATGATTTGAGGCTGGCTAGACGCATTCAAAAGAAAATGCAGCGGCACATGGATAAACTGGCTAGGCGACGTTGGACATCCTTTTGCGAGTCGTTGGATCCACGAAAGCCCCTATCACTGATATGGCGAACTGTCCGGGGTCTTAGCACAACCTTGGGTCAGCGACACCCGTTTACATCTCTGGCACTTCACCTTCGATGCAGAGAGATTGACGTCGCAGAATCTTTCTGTAGAAGAATTGCCGGTGATTCCAATTTCACAGTATCAAGAACGGGAACTTTTGACAACCCACCCCTCACGTGATCCCCGTATGGAATGCCAGTTTTCTATGGATGAGCTAGAGGCGGCACTGGCTCTGTGCAGACGTTCTTCAGCACCCGGTCCTGACGGCATTACCTATCGTGCCCTTTGTAATCTTGGAGACGAAGCTCGGAAGGCACTCTTACGCCTATACAACGACTCCTGGCAGACTGGTACTGTTCCCCAGGCATGGAAGTCAAGTCGCCTCATTCCACTTCTAAAGGCTGGTAAATCTCCTTTGGATATTGCCTCATACCGTCCTATCGCACTTGCCAGTTGTGTGGGAAAAACGATGGAACGAATGATTCTAACACGAATGGAGTGGTATTTAGAGCACTACGAAATCTATCCAGTATCCATGACCGGATTCAGGCGCGGCCATTCATCAATCGACAACGTTGTTGATCTGGTGACATATGTTCAACACCAGAAAGCCTGTAAGAGACTGTGCGCCGCCCTGTTTCTAGACGTTAAGGGGGCTTACGACAATGTCACCCATGAAGCCATCCTTAGTGCTTTGGAAACAGTAGGTCTTGGTGGCAAGATATATATGTGGGTGTACAGCTACTTACAGCTGAGATCATTTTACGTGATGACAGCGAATGGCCCAACACCTGATTATTACAGCAGCCGAGGAGTTCCTCAGGGAGGAGTGCTAAGCCCTACCCTTTTCAACCTAACTCTCATTGGTCTAGTCGAGCAGCTACCTAGCACTGTAGAACTTTCTGTCTATGCTGATGACATCTGCATTTGGACATCAGGTGTGACAAGGCCTCAGCTTCGCGCCCGCCTTCAGAAGGCTGCTACAACGGCGTCATGCTATCTTCGTAAACAAGGCCTCGAGGTGTCCTGCGGAAAGTGTGCAGTGGTAGCGTTCACGCGGAAACCAATGTCTGCTTACAGTATATCGATTAATGAAGAATACATATCGTTCAGCAGAAGCCACAGGTTCTTGGGAGTCATAATAGATAGAAACCTGTCGTGGACTCCACACGTGAACTATGTGAAGAAGCGGCTGATCGCAACATGCCACATGTTCCAATTCCTTCCAGGAAAAAATTGGGGAGTGCCCATATCATCCATGCGACAACTGTACAGGTGCTGTTTATCGGATTCTTACGGTACAGCTTACCTGCAATATCTAACACCGGCAAGACCAACCTGCGCGCAATTCAGAGCATTCAAGCCCAAGCACTTAAGATATGCCTTGGAATACCCCGCAGTGCTTCAACGGCTGAAACCATTGCCATCGCTCAAGATCACTCGATAAATACGCATATTATTACCGAGACAATGCGCATGCACCTCAGGCATTATGCCAGGACCCCTTCTCACCACCTGGCGAGTCTAGCTGCTGAAAGGCCCCGCACGACATACGGCACTATTGTCTCCAAGCATCGTTCATCGTTTGCTGAGACATACGCACCTGCATCAAAGCCACTGCTTCCTCCTTGGAGCTTGAGCCGGCCGCGAGTTCACTTAATGATTCCAGGAATGAGGAGAAAATCGGACTTACCGACACATGCCCTGAAACAACTGAGTCTATCCCTACTGGAAGAAAACTACAGTAACCACGTGCACATTTACACGGATGGCTCTACTACGCCGTCTAGTTCAGGTGGAGCAGTGGTTATACCATCACAAGGGATAACTCGGTGTTTTAAGACTTCACATGTGACGAGTTCGACGACGGCAGAACTCGAGGCTCTGCGCAATGCACTGGAACACATCAATTCAGAAGAAAGACCAGGTAAATGGGCTGTGTTTTCTGACTCAAAACCAGCGTTACAGTGCCTGATATCAGTTCTCCGACGCGGATGCCACGACCAGTTGACCTACCAAACCGTGAAACTACACCACCTGTTAATACAAAAAGGCCATGACATCGTCTTTCAGTGGTTACCTGGGCATAGTGGTATAGGCGGCAATGATTCTGCAGATCATGCTGCTCGCACGTCACATAAAGAAGGGAACAGTGTTTCGATACCGCTTTCAAGAGCGGATGCAGGCGAGGCAGATTCGTCAACTGGCCCGCAGTCTCACACTGACCGAGTGGAACACACCAAGCATACGACGTACACGACTGCACGAGCTCGACCCATCACTACAACTCCGGCCTCCACCCGGCCTACATCGACGTGAAGCTTCGCTTCTCTATCGCCTTTGGCTGGGAGTTGCTTTCACGAAAGCATTATACCACGTTAATCAGAATTACTGACAGTGCGGCGTGCGATGTTTGCGGCACCGACGAAAATATCGAACACCTGCTGTGTCATTGTCCTCGATTTGCCTCAGAGAGACAAGTACTTGCCAACGCAATGCGGCGACTGGATGATCGGCCTCTTTCTGTGCAGGTGCTATTACAGCAACGTACACATGCCTCGACAGCCCACAAGGCAGTGAAAGCCCTGCTGCGTTTCCTGAGAAAGACAGGCTTGTGTGAACGCCTCTGACATGCGGTAGATTTCTACACGCTGCAGTGAAATTACTGTCAGTCTCTCCCCCACCCCCTTTTTTCCCTCTCTTCCCTCTTTCTCGTCTTTCTTGTCCCCTTCCTTTATCCCCCAGTGTAGGGTAGCCAACCGGATGTCTTTCTGGTTAACCTCCCTGCCTTCTCCCTTTTTGTTGCTTCCTTCCTTCCTAGATTCTCCCCATCAGATGAAAGTGTTCTGGGTAAGCACATGCGCCGAATACACGACGACTAGAATCAAGAAAAGCAAGCAATGTAACATAACATTACAAAGAGTCCTTTATGAACGTTCCGGCCACATGCGAATGTAAAAAAAAAGAAAAAATATAACACCTGCGGACGCATGCATACGAAAAGGCGCTCGCGAATTCTAGTGGAACAAGACAAATGACACCATCGTTCTCGCCCACGAGTGACACTTTCGCAACATCGAGTGCCATCGTCGCAGGGGATGTGGGAGTGATTCCAGATGCCTTCGTTGAGCACTGATGTCCGCACCCAAGGCTTCAATCAGGACCCTATATAGTCAGGGGTCCCATTCAAATCTGGCTCGTAACTGCAATGACATGAATTGACTCCGCCAGACTGGCACGCCTTGCTCACCCCATCATACGAAAAGAGAAAAAAAAGAATAAAGATGAAAAAAGTGCTTAGAATAGAAACGAAAAGTGGAGTAAGAAAACTAAAACGCCAGACGTTAACCAAAAAAAAAGTAGACATATGCCCTGCAACTGCCTTCTTCTGTTTTTTTTTTTCTTTGAATATGGACTTTTTGCATTGAACATTCTCGGCGTGTCCTGCGAAAGTGTCAATTCTCGCTCGCTGATTTAATGGAGCTCTACGGACTTTGCGTCTCTTAGTTTGATGGAGATTTCTTTTTTTTTTTTTGTGGCTGTGTGCCTCAGGTACATGGTGTTCCGTCGTGCTGGTTAAGGCGCTGGCGTGCAAGAAATGGTAGCTCAAAGGGAGAGATGCAAAACACCTCCGGCGCGAACTGTAAGCTGAGAATTTATTACAACAACCAAGATATACATTAGCGCTTAGATAAACATGTCTTGATAAAGCAATTGCGCTAGCAGACAAATATTGTCTTAATCACGCGCCTTCAGGATAGCTAACTTAATGGGAAGTTGTGTGACCGATGGTATCCCGACACATTCATCCCCTGTTTTGCTGATAAAATAGGCTTCTTCGGTTTGACGTGCTACACGATCCTTGCCCCGCCGCGTTGGTTAAGTGACTAAGGTACTCGGCTGCTGACCCGCATATCGCAGGATCGAATCCCGGCTGCGGCGGCTGCATTTTCGATGGAAGCGGAAATGTTGTACGCCCGTGTGCTCGGATTTGGGTGCACGTTAAAGAACCCAGGTGGTCGAAATTTTCGGAGCCCTCCACTAGGGCGTCTCTCATAATCATATGGTCGTTTTGGGACGTCAAACCCCACATATCAATCAATTACACGATCCTTGAATCTACATTTCCATGTCGTATCACCGAACACGGGTGCGCAGCCGCAGTCACTACAACGCTAAGAAAAGTTAGAACCCGGTTGTTTCTTTAGCGAAGATTTGTGATTCATTAGTCTGTTACTCGCACAACAGATGAGATGAGTGTTAAGATCAGTCATACCAACTTGCCCAGTACTCGGTGGATCTCATACGAGCTTTTTTGCTTATATACGAACTCATTTTTTTTTCTGGGGGTGGGGGGGTGCTTTCTTTTCAGATTTAGCCTATCGATAATGCGACAGGGGGCCCCTCGCTGCGCGTGACCACGCAACAACTGGGATAGCCGAATGAATGTAAAGTCGGCCAGAACCTTAACTATCGCGCGCAGTGGCCACTTTGTTGTCTCTCAGCGCGACATCATGGAACGTAGTTACAAAAATTGCTTAGTGGGCATGTGCTTTGTGGGCATGCACTTGTCCACACCTTTTATGAAACGTGATTCAGTTGTACGGCAAAAATACTCAGAAAAAAGCTGCTTGTCATGCACAATAGCTAAACATTTGACCGACTGCACGTATAAGAAGGCTAAGCGATCATGGCGCACATTGCAGTCAGAGGGGCCTTCTCATTACCTTTCAGTCTACTGCGATATCGGTAACGCTATGGACAGTGCTAGTACTGGTAAGAAAACGTCGAGACGTTTTCGAGCGAATTTATTCTGTTCGTTATTTGCTTTATGTTTAGTGCCGGGTGTGCACCAAAGAGTTTACTTGAGCTGGCCAGCGGGTTGCTCGTCTGTATACTGGGCAGTCGATGCCATTGTAACGTCCACCAGCTCGTTATTCAATGATCAAAACTGCGCTAGACGTCGGAGTCAGTGTGGTCACAAGTTGCTTTCAGCGGGCCTCACTTGCAGCGCTTTCAAAATTCTCGGGCGCAATGACGCCACCTCAATTGATCCAGGGGGCATTCTTGGTAGCCATACAGAGGTTAATCGAATTTGCGAAAGAAAGGGAATGGATCAAGGTTCGTTCTCTTCGTTCGACTCAGCCTGATGGAACCAACTGACAAAGCGGCCAAAGAAGGTAGGCAGATTATCATTCGTAGCCCTGTTAATCTATTTGAGGTGATAACGGGTAACCTGGCTGAAGATTGCAGCGCGTACGAACGCATCCGACGGCTGCATATTCAATTCCTATACCAGCCTCCAGTTGCCTATTAGTCCTCTTTAATTTCTTTGTATATATATCAGAATTGATAAAGTAGTTTTTTAACGCTACTAACATTGTCCCCGACACCACTGCGCATCATTGTGTGTTGACGTCATTAATCTGTGCATATTGCATTTAACGGCTCTTGTACGTCGTTGGTGTGTATTACTATAGTGGGTAGGGCTTTGTCGCATGAGTTTGTATGCCGCTAATACGCACAAGCTTTTACGTTAGGTGTATCTTGTAGCATGGATATTCAGTCCTGTGATTTCATGTACCAGGAATTTCTACTTTGGCTAACACATTAACAGTACAGCCAGTTATATCGCCACCCCCTCTACCCCTACCCCCCGCCTCCTTCAAGCGATGTTCTTGCAGCATGTTTCCCAGGAAGACCATCAGCGCAGTGTTTTCTTTGCGCCAAGAATGCAATTAGCGATCGAATTGATCGCCGAGTAATTGGAGTAGTAAATCACGTACTATGGTTGCTGACTATTAACAAAGAATGGAAGCTGCATAAGCGTAAACCAGAAAAGGAAACAGAGACAGAGGGCAGGGAGTTTAACAACGAAGTATAGCCGTAAATAATGACTGGGGTTGGCTTCAAAAAGTTTTTTTTTTTTCAGAGAGCGTTTGAGCTCATACATGTGCACTTCATGACCGGACATGTTGGCGACTGAACAATAAAAAACACACTTTTTTCAGTAACATTCTTTATTAACAGCAGATTCCTGTCTCGTAGAGAAAAATAGATGTCCTTTCGGCTAGGTTCTCGCTGCTCATCGTCTCAGCAGCTTTCACACCATTCCTCAAACGTTCCAAGATCATCAGAGAAGCATCTGCTTATCAGATATCCATCGTGTAAGGTCTAACAAAAAGAAACTCACGAATACATGTTCTCTAACTCTACAAGCTTCTAAGTGTTTCATTTCTCCAGTTAATATTGCAGGACGGTGTTTGTATCCAAACATCAGCGTTTGACCAGCTATGCTTTTCAACTATACAATACTATGTTTTGCGATAGCGAGGCGATCCCATATATATTACTTTCGTTCTGGCACATGCGCAGCTCATGGTCTTCGCAAAGGCATCAATACAATACGCTGCTGAACGCAGGCCTAGTAGCTATATAGAGCTTTTGGTTAGACGTAGATAGCTGTGGCTCTGGTACTCACAATGATTGAATATGACTAGTTATCACTCTTATATAGCGTTACATAGCTGTGAGCTTCCGTGATTACTTTCTTCACACAACTTTGTCGAGTTGAAGCGTGACGGCTAATTGAAGAATGTGGTTCAGAACGTAAGAAGGATACACAATTCTACACTCCCGTTATCAACAACTGGCTAATATTAGTGGTCTAAGCGACTACATTAAAACTTCATTTTATTATTTAGCACAATGACACAAAATGATTACTTGTGTAAAAATGCTGACGATAATGACCAGCCCCGTGACCATGCATAAAATACCTACACTTGCGTTGCCACGCGCGTAAATTCTATTGAAATACATTGCGTGCGTGAGTCGATGGGAACAAGTCATGTGAAAAAAATATCAACGCTAAATGTATTTATAATCTCAATTTACAGATATTCTTCACAAAATTTGCTCTCTCCAAATGATTGTTTTTTTTGTCAAATAGGAAAGACAGTACTAATGATTATCAGTTGCAAGATTGTTCAATGTAGGCTGCTCAGTTGCTATCATTATTTACGCTGTTGTACATCACCACAATTTCTTTCAGCACTGGCTAGGACCGCCGTCACAAAGCCAGTTTATGAATTGTTAGTGTCACCTTTAGTTGGTTTTCACATCCAATACTTTCAGCCTCAGCTTTGGCTGTAATTGACCTTGACAATGAATACAGTTCACCTTTCTTTCTTGAAATACAAGCCTTGTAGCACCCATCACAACTGAATGCGAAGTTACTGACAAAACCAATTTTGTGCATTGGTAGCGCGAAGTTACACACAAAAGAATCCAGCACGTGCTTATCATTGAAAAGATTTCACGTATGATAATTTGTCGCAGTGATAGTGCAAAACTCATTCAGCCATAATTAACGTTCCTGCGCTTTTTGTTAATTCCGTCTCGCCTAGTACTCTGCCAGCCTTTTAGTTAACTCAAATGATAGAGCGACAACACCGTTCAGCTGATGGTACCGGTTTCGATCTCCTCATCCAGGGCTATTTTTTATCTGCTAAGCTTTTTGAGAAGAGCGCGAAGGTCTCTTTGGCAGTATCTGGCTACTTTCTGCCACGTTGTAAGTCTTCCTTAGTACTGCGAATTCTCTCTGAATTCTTATCCAATATTTTTCACATTGTATGACGAAAGCATGTGTTAGCGCAGAGTAACCCTGCATACATTGTAAATACGCTATTGCAATTCCTAACACCGCTGCTCACAATCGTCTTGTATACGTTCGAAAACAGTGCGGCGCGATTTAGAATGCTAGCAGTTCTACAAAAGTGCCACTTACTCACAGTTTCAACCCATTCGCTCTGCGAGCTTCACGCTAATTCTGAAGGCCACCGTTATTCGTGTAACACTCACGTTCTGGTCCACAAGCTAAGTGAAAAAAAAAAGAAAACAGAAAGAAAGACGTCATTCGTCTGAAAAAAAAAATGTGCTAAGCAACCACTAAGCAGTGTCAATCCTCACTTTGTATCGTTCTGGCATATGATACTAAGCGCTCTCTTGCGATAGGTTGAATGCTATCCCGGGCGACAAATGCGTTCTCCGCCCTTCATGATGTCTGGGTCAACATGGGAATCGGCTGCATGGTTAGACACTTATTTTCGCAACCATCACCGAGACAGAATTCTCAAGCATTAGGAAGCTAGCCGGCGTACAAAGCATCCCGTAAAAGGAACACTGTAGTAGAACATAGCCCACATAGATTACGTGTGGGGGCGAGTGATATTGCAATGAACTATCGGTAGTGGCTTTTGAAACTCTAACATTGCATCACTTCAGATCCGAGAACTTTCAGTGAAGAAACGCGATTAAGGTCATCAAGCACTGATCGCGAATGTGCAGTACCTACAAAAGTTTGCTAAACCACTAATATTCATGTGTCAAGAGCAGCGCTAGAGACACAGGGCAGAATTTTTGTTGTTTTTGTTGTGGGTCCCTTGGTCTCACTATTAGTGCAGAGAGTGAAAAAAAAAAGGCGAGTAGCTTTATAAAAGCAGATACTTTGGCTGGTATACGTATTGGACATGGCTGAATAACTACAGCCAGAGTATCGCCACACCACCGGAACAAAAAGAGGTGTCTGGGTGTATGACGCACAAAAGTGTATCAACCTCTCGAAATTTCGCTCAGACAGAACGGTGACGATTCAATATTGGAAGCAGTAAAAAAAAAGCGGTGCTAGAAGAAAGACCAGGACAGTGTCCCGTAGCAGGTTCTAATTTTCAGTGATCATCAACTATCTACCTGGAAAGGGAATTCTCGCTTTCGGAACACATCGCGCCTTCGGTAAATTTTTCCCCTATTTGAGAAGTTTTGCTTAGTTGCATAAATACTTTATTATAATAAAAACTATTGTCCATTTTAGTTATGATTAATACAGTAATCGAATAATTGATTGATCAGTTGGCTGACTGACTGATTATTTGATTTATTATGATTAATTACGTAATTATTATTTATTGATAATTTATTGGTGACCGGTTCCCTTTTAGTGTTGAGATGTTTCTGCAAGTGTCTGTAGCGGAGAGCAAGTCATCCTCAAGGTGGCAATGCCTATGTTCACACGTTATCCCTTAATGTCACCAGATTGCCGATTCTTCTCCGTTTTACTTTCATGTTCTTTTTTTTTTCTTTCTGAAGCAACTTTGTCGTGTGATGTGCGACCCTCTGTAACTTATATTCCATCGAAATTATCGTAAAAAAGTAACTATGATTGGGTACAACTTTGGTACATTTCTTTTCAAATGCGCACACACGCAGTTCCACACCAATGCGCACGCACTCCAGAATGACATCATGTTCCGGAATGCCGGTAACACCACCTTCGGCGAACACTACCGAATGCATAATTGGGACTATACCTTTAGCTGCGGAGGCAATCGGATGCCGCGTTTTTGTCATCTTGGCATGGCCCCTCCGGAGTTCTGAAGCTGTAACCGACTCTAGTCACTGAGGTGTCTCGATCGAGCTTAAAAGGTGCATCAGAGAGCTAACGAGCGAGGCTGCCACTTTCGCGGTTCGTGCAAAAGGGCGTCATACTGGTTTTCTCAAACACATTCCTTGCCCTCCGTGGTGGTCTAGTGGCTAAGGTACTCGGCTGCTGACCCGCAGGTCGCGGGATCGAATCCCGGCTGCGGCGGCTGCATTTCCGATGGAGGCGGAAATGTTGTAGGCCCGTGTGCTTAGATTTGGGTGCGCGTTAAAGAACCCCAGATGGTCGAAATTTCCGAAGTCTTCCACTATACAGCGTCTCTCATAATCATATGGTGGTTTTGGGACGTTAAACCCCACATATCTATCTATCGACCACATGCATAATTTGGAGTGATCTGTATGAATAGGTGGCTTGCAAATGATCATAATGATCGATCTGTTCATGAAAGCAGCTAGCTTATTGCGAACAGTTTTAAATAATCTACAACCACCGCTTTTTCCATGGCCATGTGGTGCGACTACGTAACTTTGAAGACCTGCGCTTCGCGGACATTGAATGAAAGGGCAATGGGTTTTGTCATTGGCTACCTGAGTTCCCTCCTGATATTTCAAAAGCCTCGCTTTGTTCTGCTGGTGTGGCGTTGTCGCGAACACTTTGGCAGCAGATGGGTAATAACTGAAGACGACTGTAGTGAGGGGCTGAGAGTCGGTGACGGAGTACGGCACGTGTCGAAACAGTAGTCCACGCATCCTCGCCGTTTCTTCAACTCGCGGGATGCAGCAGCGTCCAGCGATCCCGTAAGCACAAATAGCAACGTTCTTCACTCAAACAGGTGCCTTATCAGCTGTCCTCGGCATACTTGGCGCATATGCGGTTGAGCAGGATCTCACTGTAGACGGCGTTGATGTCGCCTTCCACGTGGTACGAAGGCGGTGGCGGCGGCTTCCCAGGAGGCCTGTTCTTGGGCGCTTGCACGGGGACCACCTGCAAAGCGGCACCAGCTGTGATCCTTCTCTCCAGTTCTTCAGAAAGGAGTTCAAAAGCAATGTTTAGGTGGATATACACTCAACGTTCCCCTTTATAAGGATGAAAGGATGATGAACGAACGGGCTATTTCCGTTCCCATAATTTCTGTGCCTTTACTTCTTTAACTCCGTTTTAACTCCTTGGCCCCATGGGCACATCTATTTATGAACTGGCCAAAGCATATCACGTAATATCCGGGAATTATGTGAGCTCGTAATGTCTTCTTATTACACATGGCGTTTGCAGAGGGATGCAGTAATCGGAACGACGAAGCGCGTAGATAACGCGCTTGTCTTTCGTCGTCTTGCTTATTGTTACATGCTATGTTATGCATTTCTATAAATTGACTGGAGCCTGTTGCACACAGTTAAAGTATAATTGTGTTCTGTGTTTCATACATGATCCCGCGTCATAATCAGTGCTCAAGCCCCAGATATATCTAAACGTTGAGCATTCTAAGCGTGAGCAACGTGAACTTCTTGATATTCTATTGCCTTATTTGTGAGTGATGTTATTGTCCGCCTCGGTGGATCAGTGGCCAAGGTGCTTGGATACTGATCCTATGGCCGCGGATCAATCACGGTTACGGCTCACAATTTCAGTGGAGGCGAAATCGTAGAGGTCCCAGTATACTGTGCGATTTCGGTGCATGTTATAGAACACGAGATAGTCCTAATTTCCGGAGCCCTCCACTACAGCGTCTCTCATAAGCATATCTTCGTTTTTGTACGTGAAACCCTACTTATTACACATATTTTACTGAATGACTTTATTCCGAGAATCTGTGGGCCGTCGCCATCACGCGTAAATCAAGATTTCTGAGAGGGAGTAAGTAAGGCCAGTAATAATAATGAAGGGTCTGCAGTGCTAGCGCATCAATCACACGTGCCATAAGTGTAGCGCGAAAGAAGCGTAAGCAGATAACCATTTAAAAAAATTAAACACGCTAAATGAAAATTACACCTTGTGTATCGTACCTTGTGGAAGTGGCAAGCACATTTTCCTTGCAGAAAGTCTTTGTAGCGTGCCACCGTGATGTTGAAGGTGTCGATGACGTCGATGTCGTAGTGGCGCGCGAACTCTGCTAACCACAGGTTCTGCATCATCAGCTTCTTCTGTTCGTTCTAAGGGTTAGGAGAGAGGTGAAAAATCTGTGCTCATTTTTCTGTTCTTTATTCTGATGTGTAAGACGGTACACACTATGACGTCACAGATGCAGATTACGACATTTTTTCTAGCCGAACATGCGCTCAACAACTGTGGCCATCTAGGTGTGCTGATCCTGCATCATCAAGAATCTGTATAGCGCAAAAAGTACTGACCCAAAAGAAAAAATAAGACAACCTACTGGACTCCTATGTCGTCTCTTCTTTTTGACTCTGTACCTTTTTTGAATAAGGTTTATCTGTATAACTGCGTTCAGCAAGCCGACGCACTGTCTTTAGCGTGACATATATAGTGTTTTTCAGCCAAAAGGATCAGCATGCCTCGCTTGACTTGCGAAACAGTGGCGATAGCCTAGCTAACTCTCACGCAGACATTCCCATGAACACGTGGAAAGACCCAAGCGATATAAGTATTTTTTGCAATGAAACTTTCAATTTATTTCATGCTCTATATAGCTGAATAGGTGGCAGATGCTACCAGCATCTTACATCTTAGAATTAACTTTGATCGTTCTAAATAAACATAAAACAAAACACTGAGGCGTTCATTGCTATTTCATTAAGGTCTGCGCTTAATAAAAACAAACATCTCCCTTGATATTGCTTTGCAAAACTGAAAGGTCGAGTCACTGCCCAAGAACTAATACGCAGCAGTGCTTATTGTAACCAGTGCGAAGCTTACCATACTGAGGCAGTGTATACCTTCGACGGGCTGGTGAAACCCCGCTCCCAGTGTCTTGATGATAAGCTTGATACCTTGAAGGTGGTCCCTGAACATAACACAGAAGAGGGAACGAAAGGGAAGCCAATGTAGTGACAAAGACGAAAGTAACTGTAAATACGCTTGCACAGAATACGTACCGTATATGCGAAAAACGTAACAAATATTGTTATGTACAATGTGCAACGTACAGTGGTGCTCTATCCTGACCCGATACTACTATTGGTCTACTTCCCCAAAAAGCGGCCATTTAGGCCATTAGATAATTTGAGGACGCTTGAGCTTCATCCTTCAAGAGTACAGTCACGATAGCGCAATCGGCCATCACATTCCGAAGGCGCCGTCTACTGAAGTTCGTATGTCTAGCACTCTCTATAAGGTTACCATCCTCGCAAGCGAGCGCTACGTTTCAGCTTACCGCTTGTGATATTGTTAATGCTCATGTCGCCCGTCACATCGTGACAAAGCTGTAAACGATTGGCTATATGAAACATCGTGCTGCTATTCGACATACATAGGTGGACGTATACTATTTGTACGTATGCTTAGCCTCATTTCGCAACGTTTCACTCAACAACAGCCACAAAATAAAACACTACAGTCAACCTCAAGAGACTTCGAGTCTCATGGTACGTGGGATCTGCCGAATTTCGTGCATTTGCTCAAATTTTCGGTCACGGATAGGATGATAGTTTTCGCTCACAACCAATGACTCCCACTACGACGCCGACACTGGAACTTCTGCCAAACGAGCTGTTAAAGGTGTCGCGTTAAAACAGTTTACATTTCAGAAATGAAGCGAAAGCGGCATATACAGCGGCACACACGCGTTATAATAGATGGGTCATACATATTTAAGGCTGCTATAAGGAGTGTTACTAATATTATTGTTATTATTAATTTATAAAATTTTACGTGCGAAAGTCATAGCATAAAGCATGCCGAAATTCTTGGCACATATGCCTAGCTATGGAGGGTGTTAGAGAATGAAAGCGTTACTTACCCGCGCAGTGCCTTGACCAGCATGTAAAGGTGCTGAGTCGCTAGCCAGTGGACGCCTCCCACGATGAGTACTGTGTTTGAGTTGTTCTGTAGTGGCTTCGACCTGAATTAGGACGCAAGAGCCATGATAAGCGAAACACTTAGAAGGAGCTCAGTGCTCTAAAGTGAAGCAGCCACCAACTCATGAGGCTCAGCAAAGCGAACATTATGATTCACCAATGCAATTGTAGTTAGTAGCCAATCGCTCAAATTTTGTTATGGGTTTCACACAGTATGAGCGTTATTCTCAGGAGGGAAATTCCATCTGATACGGAAAGAACGTCAATTCGAAAGCTAAGCAAAGCTGGGGACGCCATGCAAAGTGTGATCCAACACCTTTCCACAGCAAGTACCAGTAACGTGGTAATCTGACAAATATTCCGAAAGTGTATTTAAGCACACATCGTGTCTATATATGAATAGCCAGTACAAAACACCGGTTTCACATGACGATAGTTATAGCGCGAGAACAAAACGACGACACGGAGACAAGAAGGACACGAAAGACACGAAAGTCCTTCTTGTCTCTGTATCGTCATTTTGTTCTCGCGCTATAAGTATCGTCATGCCATACCAACTAGCTCAAGCTGCCACATCGGTTTCGCAATGCGTTTTAATACCCTATGTGACAAATGTCGCGAATCGCGGCCATAGTAACACTCTTTTGAAAGTTTTTGGGGGCGAAAATCGCGGCATGCTCGTATCGCGACACACCCCTTTGACATTGCCCTCGACGTTGCATCGAGCACAACATTAGCGGTAAACCATTTAGAACTTCGTCATTGTGGTGCCGCTAAGGTTGCAGCGTAGGTCTACTGGGTTAGTGCTAACGCGCGTGCCAGCATTCCAAGTTCGGGTGTAGGGACTGCCACGCGCTTCTTATTTCTTGATTTCCATATATTCGGGCCACAATAACTGTCAGAACCGCTCGGCCCAGACCTCCAAGTTTCAGAAGCTGCGCGATTTTTTAAGAATGTTTTTTTTAAGATTACGCGCAGGAGCCGAGTAGTCAAGTTACTTCGGGAGCACTCGAGAGCGTCATCGGTAGTGTTAGCTCATTCGATAGCTATCGCGAAAAGCACGACGCGCTCCGGCGATGATCAGATTACCAACGACTTATTTTTATGCTAACCGCTATTGATTCCCTTTGAGTGTTACCTTTCTTACCAGCCAAGAGTTCACCCCGTAAAGCGCACCATTTCTACCGGCTGTGTTGACTGTCTTTAATATCACGAACACGTGACAGCGATTGTGGTAAAAGGCAAAATGTTCTGACTATAGAGCAGGTGGTATCGATGAGTGCGTACGCAAGCTTCAAAGCAGACTAATCCACTATAAAATATAACAGTGCAATAGCCGAGCACTAACAAAGGTAACACACGCAGCATTTTGCGTGGTACCTTCGTTTATCGTCGTCTGTTGCGCTGTTTCTATTCATAAAAGACAGTTATAGTTTAGCATTAGCGTGATAGCCTAGGTTAAGGAAATGGCGATACCGTGCAGCAAACGTACGTTGTGGGCAGCGTCTTATAGTTTAGCGGGATAGCGTTTACGTGGCTTACGCGCCCCAGCTGGGATGGTGGCATCACCTACTATAACGTTAATAAAATAAACAGTGAAAATGAAAAGTAAGCGAGAATGTTTGCCTATGCCACCGCGCAGAGTATTGTTAGAAGTCTATTTTAGTGATAATAAAAGTGAATAATTATGAACCATGCACCAAACGCGAAAAAATCGATGTTGCCGATTTGTTAACATCGATCTTGTAGTTAGGCCTAGACGCGTTCGAAATGGGAAGCTATCTCAAAAACTACGCCAACTTATCCGTAATACTCGGTCACCGAAGCTAACTCAAGGCAAGCGAAGCCACTTTGAACAGTCGTTTGCGGCGAACAAGGTGAATCTTTCAACAACTACGCCAAAATCACTTCGAAGCGGGCGTCCGAGAGTGCCGCATGTTTACGTACACTACGTACACCTACGCTACGACGGGAACGTGAAATCTCAAAAATACTGCGCGTACGGGAAGCGGTACAGGTGACGTACATATCTGCGCATGCGCACTTCGATTCCGGTATCATGGTACACCTGGTATCCCGGTAAGCCCGGTATACTATAACTCTCTAATACTGAATTATGTCTTACCAACTTGAGCAAGTTTTTGCACTTCAAAGACCAATCCACGAAGTATAGTCGCAATCTTTAGCGAACGAGCTGCAAAGCGTTTGAAGACATACCTCTCGATAAGCTGGTAGAGTGCCTTGTCGAAGACTAGTCGGTAGCCAGAACTAGTCGGTAGCCAGAACTGCGGGTAGTACGCAAACGCCACCGCTGTCTCGCCGCGGTTCAGGTTGGCGTACACGCGCAGGTCGTGCGTCTTGTCCCAATGCTGGAGGGAGCCGTTGAGACGCTCCATGACGTAGTGCATCATGCCCCGGTTGGTCGAGTCTCCAATAAACAGCAACTGCGGGAGTCATTCATAAGCATAAGAAAGGATGTCGTCTTGTAACACACAGTAGCGTCTCTTTTGTATGCAGGGCCTGAATACGACACAACCGAAGGCCCTCTGGATTCATTGCGGCAAACAAATATAAACATGAAGAAAACATGACGAGAATAACTATTTTCATTTCGTTTAAATGTTCTTACCTTGCGAATACGAGGGCTCTCATATATATTACACGAAGCTCTTGTGGTTGCGTTATGTAACGTCATGGTACACTCACATCAAGCTCTCTATGTCAACCACGCCATACAGACACCTTAAGATTCAGTGATGATGAAAGGACGGACGGGTAGTTTGCCGAGATGAGAGGGGCGCGTTTAGTGTACTAACAAAGAAAATTGAAAAAGATAACAGAACCTAGATATGCATACATGAACGCGAAAAACATAAAAACTGATTTCATGAAGAGATATAGGATCACCATTGAGCAAGAAAGTAAGGATACTTTAATGAACGTGTTTATTAAATTATTTAGACCATAAGAGCCAGACGAGCTCACTTTAAAAAATAAGAAACACAATTGTCCCTATCATCAACATTATGATCCCATCTGTGTACCACACCTATAGCCGACCCCTGCCACGATAGACTCCACAAAAAAAAAAATTAGCAGATGACATTTCAACAGGTCCTGAACTAATGTAGCACATTTAGCACATCAGTGGATGTCTGCCTTAAGTTCTCAGAAAATAACACAGTGAATCCATTTACAGGCACATTAGGTGCACACGTAAAGTGTTCGGGACGCATGGAGCGTACGCTACCTTCTTGCCAGCCATGCACCGCGCCAGCGTCCTCTGCGGCAAGTTCACGTAGCGGCACTGGTAGGGCTGCCAGCGGGCTTCCTTCCAGTAACAGGACTCCTTGGCGGCGCACTTCTCGCAAGGGACCATCCAGCGGCCTTTAAAAAAGTCATATGGGAAGGAAAACACATCCATTTCATTTGGTCAACGCGAGGATCAAGTTGAGGTAACAAAACCTGTCAAAAGACAAAAGTTCTTCTACAAGTTCACACCTTTTAAATGCGAAGCATTTCTTAAAAAACTTCGGCGAGTTTGAGCGTATCTATCTATCTATCTATCTACCTACCTATCTATCTATCTATCTATCTATCTATCTATCTATCTATCTATCTATCTATCTATCTATCTATCTATCTATCTATATGTCTATCTATCTATCTGTCTATCTATCTATCTATCTAGCCGCCTACGACTTTTAGCTCTCCTGGCCCTTTCACTAATGGCATAGATAGCAAACTTCGTATGATATAACATGACTGTATGAAGAACATTTTGACTAGTCATAAAATGAAAATCATGACACGTATGTCATGAATGTCATGATTTACATTTTTTGGTTCTGCAGCTCTTGCAGTGCCTCCGTTCACATGGCATGTTGGAAAGCTAGTATGGTATGACATGGTTTTATGGCGAACACAAGTGACAGACCCTAACATGGAAATCATGGTATGCGTGTCATGTAACAACATGACTACATGCTACGCTCATCATGCGCTGGCGGCTGTTTCGCTAGCTTCATTTTTACCGAATTTGGTATTACGGGACATGAATGGATGACGAATGAATGTGACTGGTGCAAACATGATAATCATGAGATGCGTGTTATGTAACAACATGACTACATGCCACGCTCATGATGCGCTCGCGGCCGTGTCACTAGCTTCATATGTACCAAACTCGGTATTACGTTACGCGAATGGATGACATAGGTAAATGGCACATCGAAATAAGATAATAAGGACATACGGTTCATGTAACAACACGACTACATGCCACACTCATGATGCGCTCGCGGCCATTTTGCTAGGTTCACATATGCCAAATTTGGTATTAGGTGATGTCAATGAATGACGAAGGTATGTGACTGGTGCAAACATGATAATCACGAGATGCGTCTTATGCGAAAAACATGACTACATTCCACAGTCAAGGTGACAGTACATTTCGACGTGACGTGGTGCGCGTGCTCGCCGGCGTTCCTTTTGTCGCATCACGCCGGCGTTGCCACGCCAGGCGCCGGTCATGCCATATACTCGCAGGCGCGCGCCGCGCAGCGTTGCTTTGACGCATGCGCGTTTCAGCACATACGGCGTCCATTCGTCACGAAGAGAGGGAGACGCAGTGTTGTCTGGGTAACACATCGGCGCGACAAGCAGAATTTCGCATTTCGCGCCGGTTGCCATCGGGCTGCGCCCACGGACGCTGGTCGCGCGGGTAGCGCCTACCGTCAGACTATATAGCGCTCGCGTTTCGGTAACGTAGCGTCGCTGTGCACAGCGTGCGCATGCGTCAACGCTACATCGGAGTATATTGGGTCTTTCACGATGTGCTCGCGGACATTTTGCTAGTTCCACATATAACAAATTTCGTGTTACGTGGCGTCAATCGATGAAGAATAACATGACTGGTGCAAACATGGTAATCCTTACAGGTGTGTCTTGTAAGAACATGACTACATACCACGCTCATAGCGTGCTCGCGGCCGTTTCGCTAGCTCCACATATACTAAATTTGGTATCACGTGACGTGAATAGATGACGAAGCTAAATGACACATCCAAACTTGATAATCATGACACGAAAGTCATGTACGGCATCTTATACCTCCATCTCGTAACGTTGTGCTGGTTTCAAAGTGACATATAAACTTTTATCATTCGTGCCTCGCATACCATCGATTCCCACTAAACGTGGGGTTTTTCACTTATTCATTAAAAGCTGCCACCCTTCCACGTCCTTACGCAGAAATATCTCAGCAGAAAGAAGGAATACTAACAGATTGGTAATGAAGTGGTCCAGAGAAAATCAGATTTCATAAAACTGATCAAGAAATGCCAAAATTCAACAGTAAGTTACGTCAGACTATGATGTATTCTACCATTATACCACCGTAATATTACCGACTGCGATTTGGCATTAATGTTGGAAACAAAAATACCCGTTGGTGAACTCTAAAGTTTTATGTAGTTAATAATTAGGCTTTTTTTCAAGTATTTTATAAGCTATTGTCAATTATCAGGCGGAAAGACTGAAAGGTATATTTACAAAACTTGGCCAATTTTCGACGGTAGAGTGCTTTCAGAGTGAAGGAATGATTTACAATACCTTGGGAGCTACCATCCTTGCAGACTGGCAGCCTGGCTGTCTTTTCCAGGTAGCTGGGCCAATCCACTGACGTCTCGCTGTAGAGGCCACAAGGTTCCCCTGGTGCGACTTGCATTTCGCATTCTTTTAAAGATACCAGAAGTGGTGTAAAATTGCGGGTGTTCAGAAAAACAAAATTATTAGTGAAAACGCGTTCGTCCCGTTTCGGGGAGAGTTAATTGAATACAATTTTTTACTTCTACTCCTCCTCCTACTTGTAAATCAGTTACGCAGCATTTCGCAGTGTGCCAAAAGACGCGTCAAGGTTCAAATTATCTTCTTTTTTTAGATCTGACGAAGTGTACAGCACTCGGCCATCAAAGGTACAGGTCCTCGCTGACAGTGTGCAAGGTATGGTGCAAGTTGTCGGCGCAGAAATCACACTTGGCTGCTCTGGCGATAGCGCGAAGCCACGATGAACATCACATGAAATTCGGAGAAAGGAAGTTTTGTAGAAAAAGCACTCGTCCTAATCTGGGAATTGAGCCCGGGACGGCCATCTCGGGAAGTTGTCCACCCATATGAGCTACCAAGAATAGTCTATCGAAAAGCGAGATATTTACGAAATAAACGCAGGTTAACGTGAGATACCGCAACTGAAACCTACTTAAATGTTCTGTGCTTATGAACGTTATACTATACCACCAGATGTGTTCGCAGGCAGTAAATGGTTCCATCTGTAACAAGCTAATGGTATGCTGTTTATAGCATACTGTTACTGCCCTGTGAGCGAGCACTGAGCATTACGCTTGTACACATAAGCCAACACATAATTGATTGATGCGCGACTTCAATGGTGGTGCAACAGAACTGGTGTATTCTCCAACTACTTGACAGGTTTTAGGAAACAGAGATGCACAATGGATGCAATAATGGACTTAGTAACGTATGTGGAGCATGAACGCGCCTGTGCTAGTTTGACGGTTGCAGTGTTCTTGGACACCAAAAGGGCATTTGACACAGTCAGTAACACTCATGTTCTGCTGAGTATGTTGGAACTCGGACTGTCCGGCAGGTCTTTGCGGTGGGTATCCAAATTTTTATCAGGTCGTAAAATATTCATTCAGACGAGCGAAGGAAAAAGTGCAGAACACGACGTCAGACAGGGAGTGCCACAAGGAAGCGTACTCAGCCCTTTTCTTTTCAAGTGTGTTATGGCTGATTTAGCTAAAAGACTGCCTTCCAGGTTGAAATACTCCTTATATGCAGATGATGTGTGCATTTGGGCATCTGGCACGGACATACGGTTAATTCAGATTGCATTGCAAGACGGAATAAATATTATTAACAACTTTTTAAAAGAAAGAGGAATGATTCTATCGCACGCAAATACAGCTGTATTTCCCTTCTCCCGTAAGAAGTTGAAGAACTTCAATCTGAATTTAGAAGAAGAACCTCTAATGATTGTCACACAGCATCGGTTTCTCGGAGTAATACTTGATAGTCAGCTATCATGGGCACCTCACATAAAGAAACTCGAAAACGAGGTGAATACGCTAGTGAATACACTCCGCAGAATTTCTGGGACATCATGGGGCGGATCTGTATCATCCATACTCGCTGTTCACAATGCTTTAATACGACAAAAAGTTGCATATTCTGCAGCAGTGTTACACGGCCTTTCCCGCACTTCAGAGGAGCGACTACAAAGACTATTAGCTAGGGGACTGCGCGTCTGCATATGTGTTCCACGAGCGACTTCCAGCAGCCTTGTCATAGCAGAGACTCGACAACCACCCTTTCCAGTCATGAGAACAATTGAAACATGCCGCCATTTTTTTCGCTTACAGACGCAACCCAAGGACCACCCATTGGCACTGAAGATTTTACTAAGAGATAAAAGCAATGCTCATAACGATGTACAGAGTAATGTACATATATTACCCAGAAATGAATTTTGGAGCTCTGAAATGGACTATCCTCCATGGCTGCTTGTAATACCAAGCATTGAATTCTCAGTGGATGGCATTATCAGAAAGAGACACGTTCATCCAAGCTGCTCAACAACTAGCGCTTTATCAGATACACATGCGGTATCCAGGGTACATACATATTTACACAGATGGCTCAAGTACTCCAACGTCTTCAACATCGGCATTTATCATACCACAGCTCAATATTCAGGAATCGTTTAAATTATGTCGCATGACGTCATCTACTACATCTGAGCTCTTCGCTATTCTGTATGCTCTAAAGTTTATAAACTCGGTAGCAGACGCTAGAAAATGGGTACTTTTCAATGACTCACAGGCCGCATTAAGATCACTCTCCAGTACAAACACGACAGTAATAAGTGATAGTATGACATACGAAACGCTGAAGGAGCTCACCAAAGCAAAGAAGGTGCAACATGAGATCAAATTCCAGTGGATACCTGGCCACTGCAACATTCCTGGAAACACAGCTGCCGATGAAGCAGCACGACAAGCACATCGTAAAGACGTTACTGTTTCTTTGCCAATTTCGAAAAATGAATTGCGTAGTATTATAAAGAATACAACTTTCAGAGTGAGCAAAACTGCTTGGTTTGACCAAAGTACAAAGAGCTGCCATTTATATCACACCGATCCATTTATTGAATTCAAAATTGCGCTGGCATGAGATAGAAGGATAGAAACTCTAATTCACCGATTGAGGCTAGGCACCGCATACACAAAACATTTTTTGCGCAGAATCGGCAGAGCTGAAACTCCCGAATGCGAATGTATATTTATAGATGAAGGCGTCTGTCACCTTCTCATAGACTGTCCACATCATGACACGCCGAGACGCTGTCTTAAGTCCGAACTGTTCGCATTGGACCGCAGACCATTTAGCATGAAAAAACTTCTGGGCCCGTGACCAACTGGAGTTTTACAGTCCCACGCTTTAAAAGCATTAACACGTTTTTTACAAGACAGCGGAATTGCTGACAAGTATTAACAAAGAACAAACTTTCATTTGTAACACATATACTTATTATGTACAGTATCATGTGACACCCATCACGTGTGTGTTGTGAAATGAATGACGTGTCGACTACTATGTACATACGAGCAAATGCATCTTTATAAGGACCAGACGTGTGCTTTGCTGTTTTGTGCTGGTGGGCCGAATATTAACGAGGGACATTTCCAGAGACTTCTTACATTGACTTTCGAACATTTACTTACCATTGTGATATGTGCGTATAAGTGTGTCTTTGCATATCTGTGCCCAAGTTTTCTATTTTCCATGCACTGCTTTGTATGTTTTGCTTCAAGATACGTGTTCAAGTTTCAATCAACGGCTAAGGAGTAGCCGGCACCATAATGGTGCGCCAACATCTTCTTATATATCATATCAATAAAAAAAAGCCAACACACGGGCCACACCATGCAAGCAAACTAAATGTAAGATAGAATGTGTGGCTACGAACATTGACTTGCTAATTATTCCCAGTACCGTATCTAGTAACAACCAACTACTGGCAATATTGAGGGTATATTCTACCTAAGAAAGGGAAAGAAGACAGCCACCTACAAGCCAACACTCGAGCCAAGTGCTTCGAGCACTTGAGTGTCCAGATGCTTCGAGTTGTCAATGAATTCGCTCTCGCACTGTCAATTGCCAGCTTCCTGGTTAGCTCAATTGGTAGAGCGACCGCCCCGGAAAGGCATTGGTGCCAGGTTCTAACCCCAGATCAGGACGAATTTTTCGACAACTGCGAAGCTTTTCTTTCTGACAAATCCGTATGCATTTCCTGTGACTTCGTGCTATGAACGAGTCGTTGCCTTCTTTCCATTTCTTGACCCTTCCGCCACCTTGCGGGTTTCCGCAGAACTCACTTGTTGTACATCCTATTTAAATGCTTACTTGCTCTGGTCCTGTTTCGTTATGCCTGCATGGGAGCCCAACCCAAACGACATTGCTTCGGCAAAGTATTCAAGTTGGTATCGTCTGATGCATGTGGGGTCAACATCGATAGTCTGACTGATAACACCAGCAAGCTGTCTGATGCAACAGGCGTCAACCAAGGCGGGAGTCTGATGCAATCCACGGCATCTCTTGCGGTGCGCCTTACATCACTGACGGCAAACCCTCACGCAACGCATGGCAAGCACTCTCATCCACGTGTCTGACTCCATACAGCGCTCAGCGGGGGTTCCTGATTGGAGGCTTCGAACTACTGGCTGATGCAAAGGATGCTCAAGGGGCTACAAAAGAACCAAGCTGCGCGAAGACCAGAGAGTTGCCTAAGATATCCTCGGTGCGAGTTCGAAATATCCTCGGCGCACCTCGGTCCGAGTCCGATAAGCTGTCGGCCCCAGTGCCAAATACGTAACGCCTCTGTTTATACTGTACATAATGTTGCCTCAACTTACCATTGCCTTGTCCGATTCGTCTATCAGCTCTGCACAGATGCAACCGCCAGCTGAGACACCCAATACCCAACAGTCTACTCATACTTTTGCTTATCCTCCTATCAATTACCTTTGTGAAAAATAGAAAAGACAGAAAAAAAGAAACCACTGTAAATTTCAGTGACTCGATGTGTTGAGGGCCAGAGGCTTTAGGACAGCAGACGCAATATTTCAGAAATTAAGCTCTGTTAATATTGGCTGTGAGAGTACCCACTAGGGAGGCCAGTGCTGCGATCGTTTTGACGTCACAGATAGGATGTGTAGTTGTGAAATAGGCATCGTTGCTTTCGTGACACCGCTTGCATCGTCCCCCATGGCTGCACCGGTTCTTAGTCGCGATTTACGATAGAAATTACACATGATAGTGCCGCGGGGGGAACCTATTGGTAGTTTGCTTGCCCATATTATCAAGTGTTACCACTTTTTTTTAAGCACTGAGCTTCAAAACAAAGGGAAGCATGCACGGTGTCCACAGCAAAAGTGCTGGAAATGCGGTGTTCTAGCAATGTCAACCCGGCGTCCTATGAGTCGCGTTATTGTGTACGTGCCGCCGCCACCTCGAGGCCAATAAAGAAGAAAAAACACAAACGTTAGGAGAAACATTACCAGAAAAAACAGGCTATAGAAGCCAACGAACATCACCATGGTTGGAAAGTAATATGTAACAGCTCAAAACCACACTTTCATTTTTTCGCTTATGCCATTTTATTACGCATGTATTAAAGACATAGTGTAGCTTTAATTATTTGCACATTGTGCTTTGCAGGCGTAAAATAATCTTAATGAGGTGATATAAAGTCTCATACGTCGTTTTATTGAATGCAAAGTTTATTGAATGCAACGTTGGCGCCAACATGTGGTGATGGCTATTCCTCTGAAATTATAGTGTTGTCTTTAGCGTTGTCAAAACACTACAAGAAATCTTACAGGCACTCTGCTCTACTACAGTAGGTAGGTAGGTAGGTAGGTAGGTAGGTAGGTAGGTAGGTAGGTAGGTAGGGAGGTAGGTAGGTAGGTAGGTAGGTAGGTAGGTAGGTAGGTAGGGAGGGAGAGAGGGAGGCAGGGAGGGAGGGAGGGAAGGGAGGAAGGAAGGAAGGAAGGAAGGAAGGAAGGAAGGAAGGAAGGAAGGAAGGAAGGAAGGAAGAGAGGAAGGAAGGAAGGAAGGAAGGAAATGGAGAAGGCAGGGAGGTTAACCAGAAAGATATCCGGTTGGCTACCCTACACTGGGGGATTAGGGAAGGGGACAAGAAAGATGAGAAAGAGGAAAGAGAGGAAAAAAAGTTGAGTACCAAGTACTCTACATCACTAAACACATTTTTAAACACGCTCTTTCATAGGGGAGTACCAAGTACTCAATATCGTTAAACACGTTTTCTAAACACACACATTCGTTTTGTATTGAATTGTGCCAACGGGGTGGCATTATGCTCTCTCATAGTGGAGTACTAAGTACTCTAAATTGTTCACCACTTTTTTCTAAACACACAAAAACTGAAAAACCAACAGGTACATGCGAAGTATATTTAATGATTTGTAAACATCCACGCCATAGCGGAGTGGACGCTCCTTGAATGTTGGAAAAGCTCCCGAAATGTCCTCATAGCAGACGTCACAAATTAAACCTTTCTTCACAGCCACGATTGAAGGACTGTGCGAGTACGCGTCAATTTTTCATCAAAAGCGGATGCACAACACCCTGCATGAATGGTAGCGCTCTCTGGCGTGACACCTTGAGTTGGACGGCTGGTAAAACCCCGCCTTCGAAGGACACTGCCTAGTTCACGAGCGCGATTATTTCTTTAGCCGCTGAGGCGATATGCTGCAGCACTTCGGTCGCACGCGGAAGGTCTCTACAGACTTTCAGGGACGAAGCACGTTAAGCTGTATTCACACAATGACTTAAATCGCGATTTGAGCGTTCGGATTGCGTACTACGTCACCGTACGTAGCCGTTCCCGCGTTTCCGCTTCAGACCGGTTCGTGAAACGACGCAAGCGCGAATCGTTGCTGTGATCCTCGGAGAGCAATGCCAAAATGCTCGTTTGTAGCATAAATTCGGACCTGTAGTGTGAATGCTAGTTGTGGAGAGATCCGAGTCACGCCACATGTTACATGACTGATCCGTCTGCGATGAAGATCGTCGTGTGAATACAGCTTGACGCGCTCGGGCTGTCGGCGTCTCATGTAGTAGTAGACCATCCCATTGTTTTCTGTCATCGGCCGTCACCGTAAAGCAAGTGGCAAATATGGTTGTGCCTTAGCTCAGGAAAAACTTGCGAGAACGCGCGCTCACCCGCTAAGAGACAACGCCACCTGTGTAGCTCCGAGTGGCTCTGCATCTTGTTCTCTTCTCAACCCAGTGGCGTAGCCAGGTAATGTCCCACCAAGCCGGTGACTCCCCCCTCCCCAAAAAAAAAGTATTTTCGCCATGCACACATATCGCAAAATGACCATCTGCCTGCCCGACCCCCACTTAGATCAAGTAGGTGCCCTCCTTCCCGGAGAAAAATTTTTGCATACAATCCTGCTTCAACCTCTCCTCTCAGAGTGGCGAATAACATGAGAGGCTCTGTTTCTGCGATGTACGCTACATGTCTGCGACACTCTCTGTATAGAGGACGCTGTCTTCGCTTTGGCATTGCCGTGTCCATATTAGAAGAAACACCGATGATTCGCAGCCGCCCCCCCCCCCCCCCCCCAACACACACACACGCATGCACACGTAGGTTTCAGGTTAGTCGAGCTGTTCCTGCAGCGCCCATGGTTTCTGAGTAATATCGGCGACAAACGCCGCCTCGGGTACACACTGGATGCAGCCGGGAATCAAACCCGCGTCCTCGTGTTTATAATAACGGCGTGACACATGTACACTGCTCAAAATCTTCGTCGAAGTTGTATCCGACTGTTGTGATGCACCCTTTTTACAATAGTTTTGTAAAATAGCTTGAAGAAGGATTTCTCAGCGATGGCAGTTTGCACATCTGCCCACCTGCTTCATAATAATGATATAAACCAATGGTTCCTCTGAAACTTTAGTACATCATGCTGCAATATGTTAACTGTGCAGTTTAACTGAAATACTGAATAAAATTGTCTTGATTAACGTCTCAAAAGCATGTGATATGAGAGTTGCCGCACTGTAGGGCTCCAGTAATTTCGACCCTCTGGGACCCTCTGGGACATTTAAATACACGAGCTTCAAGCATATTTCGCCTTCATTAAAATGCGGCCACCCCAACCGGGATTCGATCCCATGACCTATATGCGGGGCCTGACCTACCTGCTTAAGGCTGCACACTTGGTGTTGAGTGGCAGGGCTGAATACCACACCGTCGTCTGCAAGCGGCATGCGCCGAATCAGCAGTGTGTAGGCGTTGACCACCCACGGGTCGGGCTGGCCGCCATCCATCACGTACAACACGACTTTGTTCTCACCCACGCCGAGGGTGTAATTCGCCGGCCTGCGAAGCACGTGCAGCCACAAACGAATGAGACAAGAACCAGCAGCTACAAAGCAGCGTGGGTTTAATAAGTGGTGATTCACGAGCACTCTCTGAACAGCACTATCTCGGACTGCTAATCATGCAGTTGTCAGAGCCATTTAAGGACTCCATATAAAACGTTCAAGCCTTAATAGCACTTCGGTTAAGTATAATAATGAAAACAAGAAATAACACCTTCAAGTTAACTCTAACTTTCTATTTGCATGGCACGAAGCCGTGCTGTTTATTACAATTTGTGAAGGCGCCAAAATGATATGTTCGTCATTCAAAAGACAAGTGAAACCATTCCCATTAGGGAGCCTGCATTTGTGGATATAGGCTCTCTAATTCCCATCATATGCTATGAGCGATATGTCCACATAGAAGGATCTACTAGCCTGCGTCATCATTTAGCTGGAGAGCTTCCGTTTTAAGGACACAGTGATGAAAAAATGGGAAAAGACGATCCCGAGAATTTTGTGTTTCATTTAATCATTCGTCAACTGCGTTGTTGGACGGGAACCTGCGGTAGACTCTGTCATACAAGCACGTGCAACTTCATGTATACCCGAAAACAGTGATTTCCCGAGAAAAAATGTCTCACCAGTTCAGAAGGATTGCGTAGAAAAATTACACAAATATTGTGTTTGTAGCACTTGCACCTTTCAAAGCGTAAGTTGAATTGTATAGATTTTGAAATTAAGGTGAGGTTACTAAGTCAATTCCAAAGCGTGCTTTATTAAAAAGACTAGGACCCTGCAAGCATCCCCGAAAGTAAAGGGCCTATTAACATTACCGAAGGTTAACGTACGTAAAAAAGCAAGTTGCCATACTGTGACTTATGTTTTTTGTATTCTCGTTCATATGAACGCGTTCATTGGCTAAAATGCTCACAGCTGTCACACGCAGGCAAGCCAGACGCAGGTAACACATAAATGCAGTCGAAGATTCCCAGATGCTCCCGAGTGATCTGTCGAGATCGTGACCACAACGCGACCTCTTGATTAAAAGCGAATCTGCTTTGGCTCGCACCCCGCCGTCGCCATGGCCGTCAACGCTCGCTGGCATGGTGCCAGCTGTGGTTTTGGATCTGCGCGGTGGATATTTTGATTGATATGTGGGGTTTAACGTCCCAAAACCACCATATGATTATGAGAGACGCCGTAGTGGAGGGCTCCGGAAATTTCGACCACCTGGGGTTCTTTAACGTGCACCCAATTCTGAGCACACGGGCCTACAACATTTCCGCCTCCATCGGAAATGCAGCCGCCGCAGCCGGGATTCGATCCCGCGACCTGCGGGTCAGCAGCCGAGTACCTTAGCCACTATACCACCGTGGCGGGGCGCAGCGGATATCTTCTCGGTTACATCTGTTCAACGGCGCTAAACGAAACAAATGCCACGTCAGAAAGTGACGTCAGCGAGACACGTTAAAGCGCTTATCCAATGAAACTGATGACGCCTTCGCTTCCTTACCTGGCCGGGCCGTACTTGTCGTCAACACGAACTTGGCTGCCGCAGTGCTGAGCCAGGCCCCACACCTTGACGAGGACCAGGTCGTACGAGACGTTGGCGAAGTACTCGGTCCGCTGAGGCTTGAAAGCCGGCTGAAGGCGCACCGACGGCTCCGTCACGATTCGCGCCAGGTACGGCATCGTGGACGGGTCTGCGATTCGGTTTCAGCGAGGTCGGCGTCCGGTTGATGAAAAGCCTTTGCATAATGATACTCTTGTGATATCTGGAGTTTCACGTCCCAGAACCACGATATAATTGTGAGAGACGCCGTAGTGGAAGGCTCCGAAAGTTGCGATCATGTGGTGTTGTTTAACGTAGATGACATCATACAGCAAACCGGCTTCTACCATTTCGGCTCCATCGAAATGTGACCATCGCGGCTGCACTCGAACGTTCGTTCAGTGCCTGCCGAAGGCAAGTTATCTTTTCATTTTCTGCGTAAACCAATCTGACAATGCTCTTTGTATGGAGCTGAGATCAAAATTATAGCGTGAAACAAGCACCTTATCTGGGATAAGTGGTAGATCAGTATGTAAAAGCAAAAGTGAATGAGCTCATCACGCGAATAGGCGCTATGCATAAAAAGGGGACTACGAAGAAGTATCATAAAATGGAAATTATAGTAACTATCAAGTTCTACAATGCAACTATACTGCAATTAGTTTTTTAAAATATGAAATCAGGACCTTTACAGTCTTACGCGCAATGTTTGTTAGGAGATTAATGCGCGAAAATATTGCGAAACAACGCAATTTTCGCTGAAAAATTGCTAAGGGGTAGCTTCATGCAGCGTTTCTCATTTACGGACGACATATGAGCGAGAAAAATACGCAATATCTCTAATAGGATATTAACTCATGAATACTTGGTCACCGAACCTTTAGAGTAAATTATGGCACATTTTCTTAACTTTCAGTTGCAACAGCTCTTAAGAACATATGTCGGTGAATGACAGTGTAATGCCCAAAAAACCTTCGATACACGAACATTTTTTTCCAACGCACCGTTCTTCGTTTAGGTCGCAAATGCGTTTAACGGCCCTGCGGACATAACTTACATGAAACCATTCTCAGACGTCACACGCAGGTTCACGAGGTAGAACCAACAATGGCCTGAGCTTTTCATGTTTTTTAATTCATGTTTACGACGTGCAAAAGATAAGCTCCGTAACAAAAATAGTAAAGTGTAAAAGAACATGAAACAAAATCAATACGAGTACGTCGTTTTTTCTTTATAAAAAAACTATTCGACGTCATTTCGCGCTTGACCGAACGAAGTAAACATGTTTCCGTTGTAAACTTTTCAAAATTTTCTCTGAAGTTACGGCCCACCCATTGCTTTATTTTTTACGTTGATGCGTTTGAATTTGTAGCTTTTTTTACTTTCTTAAAACATAACGAATCAGGCACTTCATTTATAGGAACAGCAGGCGCAGACTTCCGCCAGCGTCGTCGGGAGATGCGCGCAGGATTTTCATCTCCTTCGTGTTGCGCGCACGCGTGCGTGAACGCACTGTCGCATCGCACAAAAACACCAAGTCATATATTCTCGGAGAACATCAGTGCCGTCACCTCGCTAACAACGAATAAATCACGGTCTTACTTACCTTTACTGCAAGTCACGTTCGCTGACGTCGCTGAAACGAGAACCATACATACATATAAGAAAGTATATAAACATGTCACTTCACAAAACGCGACCGGGTTATTTTTCGGGCGAAACATCGCGAGCAGTAATCAATGTTGCACAGTTGGCTCTGGAAATTCTGTATACATTCAACAAGTTGCACAGTACACGCTGAGTTCACCTTTTTTTTTTTTTGAGTGTTTGCTGTCGAGTGCATGTATGGAATTTTTCATTGCTGCTTGTGTGTTTCTATAGAGAGTGCGGAGAGAGTCGCGAATTTTCCGCGATTGACAGGCTGGAATCAGGTTTGTGTGGCTCCTTTTTTGTTTCAAGTGAAGTGGCGGAGAGAGGGTGAGAAAACGTGGCGCACTGCCATACCTGAATTGTTATAAAAAGTAGGGAAGTGCTAACAAATAACCAAGATGCTACGACGCGGTATATAACTGAAGCATGTCAGATTACTTAGCTTTGGGGGGGGGGGGGGGCGAATGCTGCATGATGACTCAATAAAAAAAGTCACAGTTTCGGCACAAGCCGAGAACACAAAGAGAGAGAGAGGAGAGAAATAAATAAAAGGAAGAAACAGGGAGGTTAACCTAGAAGACCTGGTTTGCTACCCTGTACAAAGGTGGGGAAATAAGGGTCGGAAAGAGAATAGAGACAGAGAGATATAAAATAAATTAGAAAAAAGAAAGCAAAGAACTGCGATAGCAACATATCGGGCTGCTATGCGAAGTAAGGCTGGGAGATTTATGAACCACACGAAAGGTATTGAACACGGTCGATTGCGCTTTAATTCAAACTACTGCAGTAACCACAACATTAAAACAGGTGTCGTGAATATTTGACTGTTTGACGCCCCACAAATGAAGAAGTCTAAGTTCGGCATCGAGAAACGCGACAACCACTGGCATTCATGTCGAAGTACAATAACGCTGAATCCTCCAGTGAATATATCACCGGCACATCCTGTACGCACACCACAAGAAAGTTGTGCAGCGAGAAGTTCATGACCTCCGTCCACAGTGTTCCTGGTGAAATGTACACTGTTTCGACGACAAAGCCGTGCGATTTTCTAACGGCACCGGCGTCACACAACTCTTCCGGCGCAGCGAGTTGAGTTTGTCTATCTAGAGTGATAGTGTCGGTGTGCCTTTCGATGAAACCGAATTCCCAGGCATGACAGGACTAGACATCCTTGAACGATCCTGGACTTGATGTAAGCGATTTTTTTCATTGCTTCAGAGTCAAAGTGGAGCCAGAGACAGTTTGAAATGCCCCGTTTGTCCAACTTTATGTGCTCCAGAGAGCCCATCTTTCTATTGGTCAAGCCATCGGACACGTCCATGTTTAGGGAAAGCATGTATGGATTGTCCGAACAAAAAACATGCTCTTTTCAAGGATGTTTTGAAGTGTTAATGCTCAAAATGTAAACGCGGCGCACTCAGGAGCGAGAAGTCACTGGTTCGGTTCTCGGGTGTCTTTGAATTTTAAATGTGAAGCATTTCTTAGCGTACTGCAGCCAATCCATCCATCCATCCATCCATCCATCCATCCATCCATCCATCCATCATCCATCCATCCATCCATCCATCCATCCATCCGTCCGTCCGTCCGTCCGTCCGTCCGTCCGTCCGTCCGTCCGTCCGTCCATCCATCCATCCATCCATCCATCCATCCATCCCATCCAACCCATCCACCCATCCATCCATCCATCCATCCATCCATCCATCCATCCATCCATCCATCCATCCATCCATCCATCCATCCATCCATCCATCCATCCATCCATCCATCCATCCATCCATCCATCCATCCATCCATCCATCCATCCATCCATCCATCCATCCATCCATCCATCCATCCATCCATCCATCCATCCATCCATCCATCCATCCATCCATCCATCCATCCATCCATCCATCCATCCATCCATCCATCCATCCATCCATCCATCCATCCATCCATCCATCCATCCATCCATCCATCCATCCATCCATCCATCCATCCATCCATCCATCCATCCATCCATCCATCCATCCATCCATCCATCCATCCATCCATCCATCCATCCATACCTCATTGCGGGTATTTGCCACAGATGATAGACATTTTATATCTACCTACGAACGGGGAGAACACACATAGGTAACCTTAACGCTTGGGCGTCAAGGAAAAGCTGCCATAGGCAACGTCTACCGCACGAATGCCAACAATAAATTTCATTGTACCAGCAGTAATCGAACACTGACATTTTGCGTGGTAATGAAGTATTCCGCCACAAAGCCACGCCAGGCCTCGAATATACTTCTCAAATTGACCCTAATGATTGTGTAACGTTAATTGTGGTTGCAGTACTAGCTATCCAATTTCATAAACTTTACATATGTACTCCTATGATACACCCGTCATGTCGGGTTAACGTTAAATGCAGTTAGTCGCCACCCGCTGAAATGGATTTGTGTAGTAGTGTTGAGGGCCACCATCATCGCAAGCACCAGCGCTTAATATCAGCATACCGCTTCTGTTGTTGCGAGGCACTGGTCTCCAAGAACACCTACTCGAAATGCCCTCGGTGACGCATCGATCTGCATTGATTGCACAATGAAAAATGCGAACCAAATGCCATCTCTCACAAACTCAGTCTTAACGTCATGGCTGTACACCGCCTGAGTGAGCTACGAAGTATTGTAACACAATGGTTTCATTTATTATTATTTATTTTTGGGAGTTCAGTTTATCGACAATTAATGTAGTCACGGGGTATGCGGCAAAAAATTTGGTAAATTCTGTTACAAAACACCGGTCCACCGAGAATGAGGTAGACAACAGTTACACCAATAAATAACCGACGATATCGGTGCAGCTGAAACACCATTTCCTAGTGCCTCATCAAAGAAATTTCTCTCAACCCCCCCCTGCCCCCTCCCATTTTCTCTTATTTGTTTTCCTACGCACGTTACCTATGGCTACTCCATCAAGCAGTAATTAAAGAGTACCTAATCATACCACTTTAGGTGGGCGTAGAGTAGAGTATACTCACGTTGACTCCAGGCGTAGAAGTCCTGATTTCCGCTGAGCAAGTCATCTTCCTGTTTCTCACTCTGCTGGACCGAGGAACTGTTGGTCCCTTTCCTGTGAAGTGTGCCGTTGTTCGATCGAAAAACTACACGTGCTTGCGTAAACTATTTCGGAGCACCATCGCGTGCGGGACAACGTTATAAACTTCCTGACGGCTCAGCTAAAGCTTGCCTAAATGCTTAGCTGACAATATCAAACTCGCCAGATCCTGTTATCAAGTGATTTCCGCTCCGCGCCAGTTTACTTCTTAACGTGAAGTGTCTGCGCGTCTCTGCCACTGTGCCACAATAAAACTTTCTTCGTAGATGCTCAACTGCTGCGCTATTTTTGTTACACAATAATCTCCATTAAACTTGTCTCGGCAATTGCGCAATGCGAGAACACCCATGTACAAGACCTAGGAGCCCGCTGAAGAACATCAAGCGGTAAAAAATATTATGATACTGCCTGGGCTACCAAGATGCATAGCGGGCCCGTAGCCAGGAGTTGTGGTGCGGGAGGGGGTACACCAGCCCCCCTCCCTTCGAATTCAGGATGTGGGTGGGTGTTTTACGCCCAATAAATAATAAAAATTGGTGTGTTTATAAGGTCTTCAACGAGTTCAATCCCCCGCCCGCTCACAGAAAATAATTCCTGGCTACGGAGCTTATGAACACACAATTATCAGAAGTGACAGCGTTGAGAAAAACAAAAACACGTATCCTGCAGGCACGCAGCTATATATACACTTATCCATTCACAATCTATGGTCATCATTCATGTCTTTTTCTTATCACTCACCTCTTCGTGCTCTACGAAAACTCGATAGAACGTACTTTGAAATCACTGCTTCTAACGAATTACCACAACTAGGCAAGATTCCTCAGACCAGTAAAAGCGTTCACTAGTGACACATCATCAATACCCCTAGGCCAATCACGGCAGCACTTATTCAGTCTGATTTTGTCGTCTGCGCACGCATGTTAACGAGTACGTCCTACACTCTTAAAATTGTGCTTGATAAACTGCTGGCCATGGCCCGCAACACTGACAAAAAAGGTCTGGTTTCCAGACTATATCAAGCATTTCAACCAGAACGTGAGCAGGAATGTACGTAAGAGGATATGCACATTTATCTACCTGTACACGCTTATGTACATATGAAAAGCATCTTGCTCCCTATTGCTTATGTGCCCTTAAGCAAACTCTAAGCAGATCAGATCGTTCTTTCGGACCTAAACTCCTATCAGGAAATAGAGACCGCGTAAAATACGGTCACGAACACATAGTCTAACTTGGGCAATGGAGAAGCACGGGACTGGTCGTGTTTTTCAAAAAATCGAAAGCCACTCAGTGATAGCAAAGATAAAACTCAAGTCGGGCCATCCCAGAGTGCTCGCGTTCCACGGTGCTGGGGTTGTCTACCTAGAAACTTGCAAACGAACAAGCTGGCGCGTATGAATTATGCATAGCAGCTAACCTGAAACCCGAGCCTTCTCCAAGAGGCAAACATGAAAGCTCTATAGCAGTGCCTTGCTACTTTCTCCCCGTAATGATTTCTTCATCTGGGTCATTTTGCGAATCAGACGTAAATAGTTGATGATCCGAAATGTGAGATCGATGCCGCGAGGGGACCACGTATGTGTTCCTGGTCGAAGCAGGTATGCGACCCTACAGAGCTGCTCCCCGGCATGCACCCGACGAGTCCCAAGTTTTCGTTTTTTTTTTTCTTAAAGTCTAGCTCTCTGCTGCCCATTTTGTCGATACCGTTCCTCTCGTACGGCAACAAGCTTCGACGAATAACATAAGCGTGTACAAAGACTGGGAGTATAGATAAATTCATTTCAGGCTACACCCACGATATGTATGCGTCATGCATATCGCGATATGTATGAAACATACATCAGAATATGTATGATAAAAACGTATAATGATATGTATAATACGCAAGAACATGACTATATGTACATTTGTGCGTGTATATAATGAACAGAAAATTCAAGGTTTTTGAGTAAGGGAGGGTGTTGAAAGTTCCAAACCACCTTTCTGGTTAAGCCAATGAGAATGTTACAATCGCGAAGGCAAACTATGTACGCAAAAATATCCAAACCATAGGAATTATTGTAAGTTTTCACCACGCAATGGACGCCTTTTCGAAAATAAGTATTCGAAACATAGTTCTCATAGCTTTTATTTCCGAAAACTGGTTTGGCTATGAACATTCAGTTTTGAGTTCTACGTTACGAAAAATGAGAGCGAAAAAATAAAAAGTAAAAAATACGCCTATTCGCGTGTAACCAAGCGTGATCTCATCAACGAACAAACTTCCAAAGTTAAGCAGAAGGTTAGTTTTGTTTCATCTGCGTCTAACCATGTTTACAGTATTCCTATGACGTGTGGACGAGCTTATGTGGGCGTCTAACCTTGTTTACTGTATTTCTATGACATGTAGAGGAACGTACGTATGTGTGGCGTCTAACCATGTTCACTGTATTCCTATGACGTGTGGACGAGCGTATGTGGGGCAGTCTGGTCGCTGCATAAACTTACACCTAAAGGAGCCCGACTCATCTTTAAAGGGCAGGCCGCTACCGCATTTGGCCATACAGTGTGCAAAGTGTGTAGTGTGGGTGCAAGGCACGCTTTTCGAATAGTCATTTTGTTTAGGCACCATGATCGCACCACAGGCACAGGAGAGATCACGGAGGATTTTCACATCAACATTAGGCAATCATCTTGCACCAGCCACCCATCAGTGATTACTTTGGAAACTGATGGGATCATCCACTACAGCCATTATTTTATTGTAGTCAAGATTATTCATTATTACTCACAAGTCCGTGTACTATTGCTGTATTTTTTGTAATTACCTCATCCATGTAGCCATAGGAGGTCCCCCTGTCAGTTTCTCTGAAACTTTGGGACCTCCTGCTGTAATAACGCTAACCATGTAACTCAACTGAACTATTTAATAAACTTTACTTGACTTGACTTGACTTGACTTCAAAAAGAAGTGCCGCTGCTGAGGCGGATAAGGAGCACAGCAGATATGGTGCGATAGCCCCAGACTTCAAAACTACGACGGTGTGCATGGACAGTGGGGTAATAGCATTGATATATATATATATATATATATATATATATATATATATATATATATATATATATATATATATATTCTTTTCTGAATAAAGCCTTCAGTTGATGGTAGTGTTGGTGTCGTTCCCCCTCTTTCTGCGTGCGTGTGTCAGTGTACGATAAAAATAAGTTACAATGCATTCAGACCAACTACCTCTTCTCGCAGTATTAATGCTTTTTGTGCTGTGTTTATCACGCTTTTATTTGCCCGTTCTTCTGAGCTCTTTTCACTTGCCACTGTTCAAGGAAGCAAAACACTGTTTCAAAGAAATTTCGCAAGCTTGAAATAGGCATTGCGTTTTACGCGTGTACGTTGTGTCTCCGTCTTGCTCAAGAGTACGCTAGGAGGCTTTGCACACAACGTACAGGAACTCACCAAACGTCGCTGGGCTCTGGCTCGAGGTCTGAGTAGTTGTCGTCAGCCACATGCCGGTTAAAGTGCCTTTGCAACGCCACCACTATCGGGTGCATGTCGGCGGTGCCGTGCTGGCTACCACTCCTGCATGCGTGAAAATCGGTTAAGCGAATCGCTGAAGACGAGAACGCCGACAGCGAGATAGTAACATAAGGGTTCCTTTGTGAAGTAGTGAGAGCGTGTCTGGTTAAAAAATTATTGACGCAATCATAACATATTAAAAAATGTTCGAAGGTTTTTATTTGGTGCCAATTCACCATTTACAAGGCTATTTCCACGTTGCGAAGGACCCTAAAAATTCAGAGGCTATGTCCTCAACCAGAAACCTTGTGGGAGCCCGTTGATGGCCGGGAACATTTTCTGAACGATGACCTTTACAGCTTCTCTTAATCTTTGAAAACAAAAAGAAGCCTGTCAGACTCATCTCAGGGTTTCATCTGGGGCTGCATCAGCCCTAATGTGACCGCGGCCGACTCCCTCTTGTTCTCAGCACTTAAGAGAATCATGGTCACCTTTTAGACGGCGTTTCGATCGGCCTCAAAAGCCTCTAACATTTATTGGGGAGATAAAATTCAGATATGTGGAGTGGGATTGACGTGTTTGCAAGTATTCACATCAACTAAGCCAAGTTTCCTAGTGCGTGCGCTTACCTTTGCATATCTTCGGTTGCTCCTCCTCCACCTTCAAGAGTTCCCATGTGCAGCTGTTCTAGCTCGTCGATAAATGTTTTGTACTGTCCACTCTTGTACGTCGGGTACAGCTGAAACAGTGAGTCCGAGAACTACAGTTACTTTCGTGTTTGAATTCAACATTTGCGATCTCTGTTCAAAATGCAATGCAACATCTCGCATTTTCTTGTGACTTTCTTTACATGCTTTTATAACGCATTTTCTTGTATACAACGCGCGCCGAAAGAAACAGGTAAGTGTGCCTAAACAATACGAGTGTGGGCTATGAAAAGAAGTAATATGTGTATATTTTATTGTAGATTTAACATTGCACTTCCCTAAACTGGGGCAGGTGTGGAATGTAATTTTTAGTAGTGTGGGGTAATGTTTATATGCATAGACGGGTTGTATAAAAGAAAATACGGTCTACGAGAAATTTCACACAGGATGACACGAACAGGTAAAGACACCTAAAAAACTTGAATGGGTAATTACACAACTCGCATGCACATATGACAAAAGAGAGGCTTTACACAATACATATTCTGTTAATTTAAACAGTGTTTGAGACGAGACACCATATACATCAGACACAAGTAACGCAGTTTAAGTTTTCAGAACGCGTCTCACAAACTAGCCTACGAACACATGTTCCCCGACTACACACAAGATACCTGACCTTGAAATCTTGTTAGAAAAAACTAAGCATACCTTGAACTCAGAACGAGTAGGTCGTTTCATGGAGACCTCCTTCTAAAAGTTATATCAGCCATGTCATTCATAATAAGAAGATTGTGGAGCAAAAATGTAGAAGCTGCAGTCGGAAATACAAAAAAAAAACAGGGAGGAGCAACAGTGATTCCTTTTCTTGCACTTATATTCCCTTCAGGAGCGAATTTAAATGGACAGTTTACGAATGTATCGAATTCCCAAAACATAAATCCAACGTACTCAATATTACGTTACAGGAATGAAAGTGAAGTAACCGGTGTTTTGTGTGCATTTCAGAAGTTAATTGTAATTAATTATGTAGTTTTCTCAATTCCCACATATTTAATACCTCATCATTCTGCCACGCGTCATGTTTCCCCTTGGCATAAAAAGATGCAATATTATGTTCACAATGTGTGTGCAACTAGTTTTTCATTACATTCATTTCTGGAAAAGAGAAGTAATGCTTTCGGCGTTGGTTCTGAAAGGCGGCACGTCGAATACAGTGGTGCCTTCACCAAAGTCATCCACTACAGCCATACGCGGCACACTGATGTTAAGTCAAGACATACTATGCAGGTTATTCAGTTCATATAAATAATAATCCGTCCAGCTGTTTTGTGGCTACAAGTTGACGCAACTAGCATACAGAAGTAGCGTACACAAACGCAGCCACCACCACTTAAGAGGATCTCAAACGTGAAACGCACAGCCTATCAGTAAAGTTGTGGAGTGATCAAGCTTTTCCCGCCGTCTTGAAGTTAAGCAGATGAGACTGCACACCTTCACTGCCCTCAATCAAACGAAAGACTACTCAGCTTCCTGCATGCTGTGCACAGTGTTTAGCCACGAGTTATGTAAGTAGCGGCCCAAATGCGAGATCACGTTTTAATGAGCCTGCAACCCTAAGCGTGGTATATCGCTTGGTCATTAAGCGAGAACGTAATTCACCCTTCTCTCCCTCCGTTCGCATTTCTTTGTTCCTTAATACTTCCAACCGTAATTAACGCTGGCTCAGTGCGAACACATTAAGGTTTTACGTCAGAATTCACCGTAGGTGCACGCAAAGAAAACGTGGGTGAAATGCAATGTGTCTTCGTGATTTCTCGTTCTCATCTTCAAGAAGATAAACTTGGTTTGCACATTTAAAAAAATTAAATGAAACTTCATTCTTGGTGGGGATTTTGGATGGGGTAAGTAAAAAGAAATTTTCAGCCAAACTTTAAAAATAGAGGTACACCCTTAACCTAAGCTTCGGACTACGTCATCACCCTAGGAGTGATATATGCTTATGGCTCCTTAGGAATATGATCTAATACGTGTTGGCCTTTGCCAGTGTGTTTCGTGTTAACCGGTACACCTTAAAGAAACTGCGTGTGCAAGACGCCTCTCCCCTCCCAGAACATCAGTTACGCTTCTTAGTTTGTTTGTTTGTTTTTTTTTTTCGTAATTTTACCCGCAGCTCTCTGCGCAGGATGTAATGCACGCAATTATATACGTAAGCAACACGCCATACCATTTGCGGTACGCCTGCAGATCAGTGGTGTTTTGGGAAAAAGTATCTCACTGTGTTGAGAAAGATGTGCGGAAGCTCGGACTTTGAAGGAAAGTTCATGAAAGAGAAAATTCGTATCTCACTCGTTTGCATACTTTGCCCTCGTTATACTCGTTTGCACGAGGCAACATCCCTGAAAAGGGCTGGTTCGGAGTTAATACCTCGGGCAATTGTTCACTTCTCTTCAATCTGCTTGTCTTTTTTTTTGTAACTAGCTTCATGCCACAAACGATTAAAGTATAACTTTTCATTTGTAATGTCTTACTGCATCGAGTAGTCTCGCTGCTTTGATGAACTCTCACACCATAAACGATGTGTTAATGCATAAGCGTAGTTCACAGTCCTTTTTAACATAGACAGCTTGTCTATCTGCTCTCCCTTCGTTTTTCTTCTGTCCATCTCCTGTCTCTAACAGAATGTGTAAACTGTGCCTATATATAGCACATAGACCAGACACAAGTGCAAGCGCGATCCTTGAGTTTGGTCTATGTGGTCGTTAGTTTACCCAGCTTACACTTTTTGTGAATCTGTAAAAAACTTCAACCAAAACAAGTTCTTCCAAACGATACGATGTCGCTAAGACAGTTTTTACGTGTTGGTCGGTCATAGCACGGTGCTTTACGCAACGCCCTTAAATGTGTCTCTACCAAGGGTACCAAAACGCTTATTAACACCGCTAATACGTCAAGCCCTGACACAGACGCAACGCCCATTCTTATCAGTTGACACGAATTTCTCCTCTCCCTCTCCGTAGGTATCTGGGTGCAGTCCTTGTGCCGAGGTTGGACCGGCGACAAACAAACAGGACACAGCACCTCGCCAAGAAAGCTAAGCAACCGCATTATATATCTTTTAACGTGGCGTCTCTGGAGCACGACGGAGCCTCTTCCACACTCTCTTCTATCTGGCTCTTGCATTATCTAGATTGCCAAGCAGCTAACCGTGAAGCAAAAAGCCGCCGCACCCAGACACGCAGACTCGCAGGAGTACACGTAACCCCTGCCTACCACTCCCCTTTCCCTCACTCCTTTTTGCTTCTTTCAATGCAGCCTCTCCTCCTCTTGCCACTTACCACAGACAGTGGGTAACACAGTGAAAAGGCCGAAGCACTCTCTTCTGTTTCCACACAATGGTGGCTCCTCTTCAGCGCATGACCATTCTCTCCCAGTTTTTCCATTACTAGTAGTTTCACTTCAGCGAACGACTCACACGTCCGGACTTCGGCGTAGTGCCGTCGACACGCAAACATACAGCGCGCACAGCCTGCCGATGCCACACCATGGCGAAACGGGATGAAAGTGCAGAGCTCTTTTGTTTTTTGAGCTACGAGATAGTGCGCCGAGGCGGCCGGAGATCAGGAGCCGAAACAGGGTCAGTGCACAGGGATGTGCGATAACGCGAAGCGTCACACATGATTTGCATTTTCCTGCCTTTTCCAACTACTATATGCTTTTTATACAATTCTCAGTCAAGTTTGTTTGGCTGGTTGCTTGTTGAATCCTAGTAGCGTAATCTATTCTAAGAGGGGGCCGCAATACCAACGACTCAGCGCGACTGAGAAATAAAGCTACTTCTTGAAAAATAAATTGAAACAATAGTGTAACTCACAGTGTAACTGAACAACTGGACATGAAGAGTTTTGACCTATCAGTCTCATAGCCACTTGATTAAAATTACACAATTATCTACAAACCCGCGCGGGACATGCCCCCTTGTTGATCACAGTACAGTGTCTAGAAATATACTGCCTAGTGTGCTGAGCGTGGGCTAGCAGATGGCCCGCAGTGGATGACTGCCGGCAGCACCCGCATGGTGCGCTGCTGTGCGAGTGGGTGCATTTGCGTTGAATCCTTGCACTCAGCAAGCGCTGCGAAGCCTGCAGGAGGCCGAGCCGCGCGAGGCCAACTATCATTTTCCTGCATTTTCGAAGTGTTTTTTTTTACATAATGATTTATTGTATAAGAACTACTCGATCGCTTTCATAGCACTGGCGCTTTGCAATACCAAATGAAGATCATTTCGTCGCATACATTTCGCCATCCGCTACTTCTCGCAAAAAAAAAAGACGCAGAGTCCACGTAACTTGGGAATTAATGCTATGCAAGGTGACTCTGTTGTAATTTCTAATTAAGTGAAACATTATGAAGTGGCGCTAAATATATGCAAAAAATTGGATATTCAACACTGGAACCAAAATTGGCGTTTCACGAACATTTGGCTCTTCTTGCGAAGTATTTCGAAGACCCTAAGTGGAGAAGGTGATCGTGAAGGCACCCAGGCATAAGCGATTTGATAGATAGATAGATAGATAGATAGATAGATAGATAGATAGATAGATAGATAGATAGATAGATAGATAGATAGATAGATAGATAGATAGATAGATAGATAGATAGATAGATAGATAGATAGATAGATAGATAGATAGATAGATAGATAGATAGATAGATAGATAGATAGATAGATAGATAGATACGCTCAAAGTCGCCAAAGTTCGCTAAGAAATGCTTCGCATTTAAAAGCGGTGTCAGCATATCCAAGGATTGCATGATGATAAGTTGGGTGAAGCTTCCGTCAGTCCGTCCGTGCTTCCGTGTGTCCATCCATCCGTTCGTCCATGCGTCCGTCCGCTTCACCCCACTGGTCATCATTCACCCCGTGGATAAGCTGTGCTTTCTAATTTTTTTTTATTGTGCGCAATGGCTGAGGCAAACGCTGGCGGCGACGGTGGTGAACCACGTAACAAACACACAAAAAAATCAGCATACCCACGGACTCACTGATGATGAGTGGGGCGAAGCATTTTTCAGTCTGTCCGTTTGTTCTTGCTTGCGTACATTCATGCGTTTGTCCGTGCGTCCGTTCATCCGTGCGTCCATCAGTGCGCCCGTCCATCTAGTAAAGACTCCAGGTACCGCCATCTCGCCTCTTTTCATCACATATTCCTCATATAGAAGTACCGCCATCCAGCGGACATTCCAAGGACTAAACAAGAGGTGACTACCTACTACTACGACGACGACTAATACTACTGCTACATACATCGCGGACGCACGACCCACGGCATAGGGAGCTTCGTCCCTAAAATTAAACCACCTCCCACTTAAGGAGACCGTGAGGTGATGCGAAGCAGCTCAGGGGGTGCACACCGCCTTCGCATCCGTTAGACTACATCGTTTCCTTCACGTTTTAGATGCGGAGCATCTTATACTCGCGCCTTGTAGTGCGCCGTCCGCGCCGTCCGCGCCGTCCACACCGCTTCTCGAACATTCGACAGCTGACGCGCGCGCATGCGCCGTCGCGCCGTCGCCCACTCTTCCACCATCTGTGCATCCCTTCCTCCTCTACACACCGCGCGCGCTTCACTCCTCCACCATCTGTGCACCCTTCCTCCTCTACACACCGCGTTCGACATCTACAATTCTCCTGATTCTCCAGTGGACGCGCATGTGGCGTCGCGCTTCGAGAACATTCAACAGCTGACAGTGCATGCGCCGTCGTGCTGTATATATACTCAAGGTCGGCACTCGCTCGCTCAGTTGCCGCTCGTCGGTTGGTTTGTACGGTGCGTCGACGTCCAAGGTCGCGGTGAAATGAATTCCAACGAATCCACAAACACAATGATCGACGTCCCTTCGACCAGCGGCGCCCTTTCGCATACGTGTGTACGTGTTCACTCATTTAACACCCCCTCCTACAACCACGTTAACCAATTTAGCCATCGACCCAAGTAAGTCGCAATTTAACACCCCATTTCACAACCACGTTAACCAATTTAGCCATCGACCCAAGTAAGTCGCACTTTAACACCCCGTTAACAAATTATATGGTCCGCATCCTCCTCAGTGTTCCCCCGAGGGAAGCTGCGGGCAATTTTTTTGTTAACCTCGCGCATTTAATGTAGTAAGAGTAAGTGACTCTTAGAAGGGAGAGAAGAAGATAAAAGTGAGCCCCGTAACTGTCTGCATCGTAGTGCGACACCTCAACATTGGCTCACGATGGATGGCAGTAAGAACGGCTTAAAATGGATAAGGAGGGTTAAGAGGCATATAAATAGAAATAGGGACGGGGACATTGAGACCCACTTACAGAAGTAAGGAGAAGATGCGCATATAATGTTAGGGTCCTGTTTAGTGTTATTTAGTGGCGTCGCGTCGTCGAAGTCTGGGCGCTGAAGTTGTCTAGCGAGGCGTTCTGCACGTGCATTGTAATCGCGACGTCTGCCCACAAGTGACGCGTGGGCCCAACGCTGACGCTTGGCTTCGACGTTGGCGTTGCGTATAGCGGGGTTTGCTTGTCGACGCTGCACCTGCGTTTTCGCATGCCGAGCTCGAGTTTTATCCGTAGCAGTTTCTGGCCGAAATTGCCGTTGGCACTGGGCTTCCACTGAACCTCTAGTTCACTATACCTAGACCGGAGCTCGGGGTCCGCTTGCCGACGTTTACGTTGCGCTTAGGCGCGTCGAGCATACCGCTACTCCACCCGCTGCTCCGCGATCTCTGCAGGTATCTAACGCAGTGAGAGTGTAAGAGAGAAAGGCCGCAGACTCTTACACAACCACTTACTCAGCGCTGAACGCGCTAGCGCGTGCTAGCGCGTTCACTCTAGTATAGAACGCGTTGTTTCATTGCTTCTCTGTGGAATATTGGTCCGCGTCGCCTTCACATGTTTGCTGAGAGAGCGTGACAGGCAGAGGCCACATCTTACCCAATCCCTTACACAAGCCAGAACGCGCTAGCGTAATAGCGCGTTATGGCAGTGCTTGGGCTAGCTGTTGCGCATGCGTAGTAAAGGTGGTCATGCCACACACCGCATTGAACCCCGTTGTAATATGCTTCGCATGTAAAAGTTGGTGGCCATTGCGATCTCCTAAAAGTTTACGCCATAAAATTTCAATGGAAAACAAAGACGTGAATTAGAGTCCACTCGCGAATTAAGTTATGTTGCCTTGGATACGTAAATGCTAGACCAGTCACGGAATAAAAGTGGCCTTTGGCTGACAAAAGTGTCAAAGCGTGACCTTACATTAATGGTTCCCGACTTTAGCGGACGCTATTTAATGGTGGCGAAATGCAAGAGCAAACAAGTACTTATATTCAGGTGCGCGTCAAAGAATCCTATGTAGTAAATGTTGGTGCGTAGTGCCCTAGCCTTCGCCTTCTCGAATTCTTTGTTGAAATTCTTTTAGCGGCACGGCCCAGTGCTCTCGCATAGTAGAGTACCTCGTACTCGAAATCATTAAGAACTTTTTCGAAACACACTAATAAAAAAATTCAGAAATAGCCAAATTAAGAATGGCTCACTGCTCTCCCATAGCTGAGTACAGTGTACTCGAATTTGTTAAACACTACTGTAGGCACACTAATAATAAAGCTTAGTTATCTCCAATTATACGTGGTTCCATATATAACAGCCGTCGGTGCTGTTTTCGCTAGCGAAGCTTCTAACAGTAGATGCGTTCGTTCCGACCAATTTATTTTATTTCGAAAGACTGCCCTTTGGCATAACAAGCATACATATAAACGAAAGAGGCTCATCACACATAAATAAACAAGTTACACTCATGCATAAGGTTTACCAAGGCTCAGTAGAACGTTCCAACAAGAGAGAGAATAAAATGAGAGAAAGGCAGGGAGGTTAACCAGAAATTGGAGCATCCGGTTCGCTACCCTGTACTAAGGGAAGAAAGAATGGGCACTACCCTGCACTAAGGGAAAGGAGAACGTTCCAACAAATACTTCGCACTTGTTTTGGGCCCACAATGTGATTTCTATCAGTTTTAAGTCGAACAATAAAGTTCTCGTGGCTTGGAGATAAACAACCCTGAACTAAGGCGGTGAATATGTTGTTGCATATTTCTTGACTCGCATTGGTGTTTTCATTTGTTTGTTTTTCATTTGAAGCGTCCAGACACTTGCCGCGCTTGCCTTTGCTATGCTATGTGCGCACGAGCACTTACAGCGACTGTGAAACATGGCTATGACGCGTACGATGTTATAGATTTTGCTGACCGAACGTCTTACGTAGCCTCCACCGCGTTGAGGGCAATGCATTTCACGGACAATAGATATCAGCGACGACGTTTGTGCATTCGTTCACCGAATGACACATCGACAATGCGCCATTCGTAATGTCTTTGACCGGCCGCTGAGTGGACGTAGTCTGACGAATTGTTCTGTTGCCGCTATTTTGGCGCTCAAGACCAGCCATTGGCGAAGTATTACGCAGACAACTTCGTACATCTTCGTCGCAAATTACCCGTTACAGATTTGATTGATTGATATGTGGTGTTTAACGTCCCAAAACCACCATATGATTATGAGAGACGCCGTAGTGGAGGGCTCCTGAAATTTCGACCACCTTGAGTTCTTTACCGTGCACCCAAATCTCAGCACACGGGCCTACAACATTTCCGCCTCCATCGGGAATGTAGCCGCCGCAGCCGGGATACGAAACCGTGACCTGCGGGTCAGCAGCCGAGTACCTTAGCCACTAGACCACCACGTACGGGGCCCGTTACAGATTTAGACACCATAAATTTTCACCAATGAAAAAGAAGTTCTGACGCAAGGAGCCAGCAATACGTTTCATATCTGCTTAGATTTGTTTCTACAAACATAACTAATGTGTTAAAAAAATGAGGCATTTACATTCGTAAAAATAACCAGGCAGCGGGTAATTAGGAACGCACCGCGGGGGCGGAGATTGCTAATTTTAGAATTATGCCTTCGAAATTAGTGTTCCTACATCGACAGCCCATATATATCGAGGCTGTTTTAAGTTGGGGAGAAATATAAGGTATGACCATCGTAACGACCATCTCCAATATTGCCTTGCTCCTCCAATTTGCCGCGCCGAGATGTCGTGAAATTGCACCGCAGTTCTGAAGCAAAAATCTATAGGAAAGAAAAGAAAACTGCACCATAAGCTACGAAAGCTAATTCATAGAACATCACCACCAACAAGGCTCCGGTGGTCGGCGCAGCCTCGCGGAATTGATCGTACGCCCTTCCCTCTTCTTGAGGCGGTTCTAAAAATCGACCAATTTCTGTGGTACTCGGGATAAATACCGCAGGGTAGGCGGCGGAGGTGGTGGAGGTAGAGGTAGCTAGACGTCTCTCGGCTCAGCGGGGAGTCGTTATTAGATTTATTGTTTTATTTTGTGCAAGACCACGGAAAACCGCCGTCGCTGGCATTAAATGAACGTCGAGGAAGTCTTGTGGGTTACGAAGCTGTATGGAAAAGAAGCAAGCGTTTAGTCGTGCTTCCAATGAAAGTTCGGCCGTCTATCAATTAAAAAAAAGCTTTCATTGCTTGAAAATGCTGTACTAAAATCAGTAAAAGAGAGTTCAAGTTTTCTGTTGAGGCTCTAAGTGCTTGAGGTAGAAGTTTTGAAAGTGCCGCGCACAACTTTCCCTTGAGTTTAATTTCTCCGCTGCTCCTTAACTTGTGAGTATAGCGTTGAACAAATTAAAAAAAATGTCAGCAAACACTCGAGGAGCAAATACATCGCGTGTTCGTAGTGAATTTCACGCGTACTTATCGGCGTATACACGTGGAAGATCTCTAGCTGGTGCTAGGTTTCTCGTGTTAATAATTTGTGCGACAACACTATTTAAAACAAAAAACATATTACATAGGACTTTTGGAGAAAAATTCATCGAACTAATAGACGAGAATCATTTGCTTCGTGCTTTGGCAGCTTGCATATCGTGTAACCAGTGTAATGCGTGGCCGAGCGCTTCTCTAATCCGCCTTCGTTGAAACGCTGTCGTCGTCATTCGGCAGTCGAACCCACGAGCAAATCAACATAAGAGAGACTACAAAGTGACGGCAAGATTATGGCATGCAGAGTTTATCCCCATTCCAACCTATTTTAAGCCTGCTCTTTTATAAACAAATTCACCGTCTTCATTTACCTGGCCACATACGTAACCACAAGTTCCATTTACGGGGACGCACGCCTTAGCATTATTAGTTAACGGATGTGTTTTTGTCTAGACAGTGGGTATAATGCTTGAGCGAACAGCGCGCTAACTTCCGAACTTCGATCACACGAACGCCAGATTTTTATTGCGTACCACACTCTCAAAGCAGAGTTTGTGGGATTGACTTACTTTTCTCGCCTTTTTGTTCACGACAACCCCCCCCCTTCCCCCCCTCCTCTGTAGCTATGCACACAGCGAGCGAGTGGCCAAAGAGCGTCTCCCTACCCCCCCCCCCCTCATCATTTTGGTCGTTTAAGGGGCACAAGTTAGCCCTGTACCTTTACCAAGTCGGAGCTGTTGTACCATTATTTCATGCGAGAGTCCATCGCGACGCTCGTCGCTTGCTTTCATATTCGTAACGCATAAAGGAATATGATGGAAGGCACAGAAGGAACACATAAACAGGACAGGTGCTACAGATCGACGTATCTTTTATTGAAAAAGCCAAAAACCATCGTACATGAGCGCATGCGCATAATCACACTTTGAGTTGCTCTGTTGCATCTGTAACGTCACGTGTTACCAGCCTACATGCGCAAGATATACTTCCAAATAGTCAATACTTCCAAATAGTCAATATATTTACTGAATAAGGCGACCAACGCAACAATGACACTTTTTTTATTCTGGCTGATGACAAACGCTTCTATAATTTTTAGTGACGTTAATGTGAGCCGTCTATAGCCAATATACGCGCCTCCGTGGTGGTACTATACTACGAACGCAACGAATAGGGGTCAGTCAATATAGTTTCAACCAAAATCAACGTTAAAAAAATAACTGAAAAGCTGTTGGTGCGAACACGCTGTACAACACATGCTAAAGCCCACGAATATCTGTGAAGTCCAGTAGTCTCCGTCTCTAATAACTGCAATTGAGCTTCTATGACCTTAATGCATACGTAGCCAAAGGAACAACACACAGCGCAAGAGTCGGGATGAATCCACTGACCAGCTCTGCCGTGCACGAACTATAGGCAGAAACGTGATGAGGCAACACAATGGTGACTCCCGAGCAAGAACAATACAAAAAGAATCGCGTAATCTAAGAGCACATTATACTCGCGTCCTTCATCGTCATTTCCAACATGCTTGTTTCCCATTTCCTCACCTGCTGAAATCCTCCCGTCTGCACAGACTCCCTTCGCGTATCCATGAGAAAGACCAGGTCTTCACGGCTAAGGCACAGGTCGTGGGAGATCTGGCAGCTAAGGCCCTGCGATGAACGATACGATACGGCACTTCGACAGGAAGTAGAGGTGGCGAAATAAGCGAAGTCTTTCCGGAACAGCGGCGTCTTGAATCTTACGTAACGCGCGTCAAGATCTGCTCATCCGTTCTAATTAGAGCAAAAAGAAACGTATTCAATTGCGTGTAATAGAAGATATTTCACGTAACGTGAGGTATCTTTGCAAAGTTTGGGTCATTCTTTGCCTGCTTAGATGTATTGTCGACGAAAAATTAACGAAAAAAAACATTCGCAGCTCTGTTTTGAGGTTAAAGATATTGTGCGCATGCGTGAGAATCCAAAGCAGCAGTAGGTAACAGTTTATTCAGAGATGAGGGCACAGTGAATAGTATGTAAGGATGTAACTAAAGAAAGAAACGCGAACATTGGAAATGTGAACATATTAAAATTTGCTGAAAAATTACTTTGTAGACAAGTTGAATAATGAAGGAAAACCCTGCCAGCTTGCCTAATATGACAGTTCTCTTAATCTTGGCAGTTACTTTCTTATTAAGTCAGGATAGAATTCTGTGAAATCAACCAAGGTAATGAATAAAGCCTTGTTATCTATCTATCGTGAAGTACTATGTATCCATATCGTGCCTTTACTTCTTGAAGAAAGATAATGTGAGTGTAGTTCTGATATTGTAATCCTATTGAATTTAATCAATAGCGTACGAAGAACATGAGCTACGTTCACTTCTATTCTCCTACACTGCCATGTTGGGCTTAAACATCTGCATATGCGAGCACTGCGTAAAACCAGTATCCTTTCCATCTAAGCAGCGAATATTCTAGGCACTAAGTAACACACGAAATATCTGTCGCATAGAAATCACTTCATTGTTCTTGAATATCATTCATATCTATGTTCTTCCTCACATAAAATATCGCGTCAAACAATAATATCGCGTCATAATGACACGAAGACGGAAGAAGAGAAGGACACAATATGGATGTGTGCATGCTCTCTCCGTGACTTCTTTTTACCACAAAAAAAAAGGGGGGGGGGGGGCTTGCATACACAGGGATGAAAATAAGACTACACACATAAGCGACAACTTCGAACTGAATTTTTATTAGGGGGCACATATTTGTGACGGTAATCATCAGTCCTGCACCATTCCACTTTTTTTAAAATCACGACACCCTTCAGTTATAACTAGTCAGCTAACAAGAGAAAGGCGTCTGTTACGCACACAAACAGGCCGATCATTAAGAGTATAACCATAAACAGCCCCACGTTTTCTCTCTCAAAAATTAATTCAGTTCTTTTAGAATATTATTTTTTATAACAGGAAGTCATGTTCTTGTCTAAAAAATATGAACGCAAAATGCGACGCAAGAGGAAGAAGAGAAACGCGCACCAAAAGCGCTTATGGTGTGTGTTGTGGGTGTGTGTTTTACTTCTTCATGTTGCGTCGTCTTTCGCGCTCAAATTTCTGTATGGAAAATGCTATTCCAGCAATCCCACCAAGCTATCCTGTTTTAAGGAATTATGGTGTTGCCACTAGCCCAAACATGAACAACATTCTTTCCCTTCACCTACGTGTCATTTTTAGCGCAAGAAATTTTCCATAAATCACTAAAATTTCATTGTACACCCTATGTACTTTCACCGCCAATGCCCTATTATTTGCGCGGTTTCCTACGCTTCTGTACCTTTAAATAACACCAACCATGATTCCTAGGTTCTCGAAAACCTCGTCGATGGCTTCCGCGAGTTCGTCAGCCACGGTCCGGGCGCCGAACAAGAGGCTCAAGGCATCGGCCAGCACCCGCTGCTTGAGTCTGTTGGTCGGCTCGTCCTCCACCCTTGGACTCCGGTAGAAGCTGGGTTGCCCATTCACCTCGGTCACCACAGGTTGGAAGGAAGTGTTCAGCGTCAGGTCCACCCCGAGCAGCTGGAAGCACTTGGGAAGCCTGCACGCAGTAGGAAAAGTAAAATTTCTGTGGTTAGCTTACTAATTAACATGTGTCCCGTAGTCACCAGTGATAGGATACTGATCGGTTTTGGTTTTATACTGTTACATTACTAAACATATTCCTTGTGATGCAATGCTTTCTTTCAGTCATTAAAGAACGCACTGCTTAATTGGGGTGCGTTGAACAATGCTTGCACCACCTCAGTCTCTTCGACAGTTCCAGAGAGAGCAGCACTTCTTTAACTGAAGAATGACCTGCCCAACATGCTGTAATTTCCTCGCACGGAAGTTCGTAATGCTCAAACTTTCTCAATGGACTCTAACAAGTATGTTCTGCCACCAGTCACTAGGATGACTGAAACGCCCTAACTAAAAGAGGCCTCAATATAAAATTCTAGGTTACACCTCCCCATGTTGGTGTGAGCAGCAACCAAAGAGCATGCAGATGCCTTAGCCAACAAAACACTTTCAATACAACCAGCAGTCAGAGCTTCTATAAACAAGCAAGCACCAAGACAGACAATTCAATACCACTTTCGCTCTCTTAAATACGCCGCATCAGCCCTGCGTTACAAGTGGGCTTGACGAACCGAGTAAAGCCTTCTGTACCGAATTAAAACAAAAACGACCAGCCTACATTCCTGCGTGGTTACTAAAAATAAGGAGCCATCCTTCCACTCTGTGCACTGACTACATTGAAGCTACTGATATATGGTACTACATCTACAGTTTTTGCTATGAAAGAGAAAGGCTTACCCCTGTATTCATAAATGCTTCTTCACTTGAACTAGACTTGAAACCACCTTTAATGCAGCGCGTTTCAAGGCAGATTAGATAGATAGATAGATAGATAGATAGATAGATAGATAGATAGATAGATAGATAGATAGATAGATAGATAGATAGATAGATAGATAGATAGATAGATAGATAGATAGATAGATAGATAGATAGATAGATAGATAGATAGATAGATAGATAGATAGATAGATAGATATAGATAGATAGATAGATAGATAGATAGATAGATAGATAGATAGATAGATAGATAGATAGATAGATAGATAGATAGATAGATAGATAGATAGATAGATAGATAGATAGATAGATAGATAGATAGATAGATAGATAGATAGATAGATAGATAGATAGATAGATAGATAGATAGATAGATAGATAGATAGATAGATAGATAGATATAGATAGATAGATAGATAGATAGATAGATAGATAGATAGATAGATAGATAGATAGATAGATAGATAGATAGATAGTCCCATTTTATAACATCGCTATTGCACATTTCGACAGCCTACGTAAAGAAAGCACCCAAGACAGGCGCCGCGTACACTGCAGAGTGGCTAAACATTACCAGCTGACAAATCAAAAGCGCGAGTGCTTCTCATAATTTAGCCGATTACAGCACGAGTACCTCAAGTAATTTATTATCATACTAAAAAAGGTAATTCCAGCTAAATAGTAACATAACTAAGAGTCAAGGGGCGTTTCAGTGGGCACCACAATAAAATGAAAAACATTTTGCTCTTAATAGAGCCTCATCCACGCACAAGAGTCGCCAAGAGGCACGTGCCGAAAGGAAACGAATTTCTCTGGCGCCAATTTGCTCCGGCAGTTCTTATAAAGAACCACTCGCACTTGCAGAAAACGTGACTCTGGCTGAGGCTGTCCCCTGCAGAGGCCCCGTGGGCTGCGGAAAACTTTCCTATCGAGAGAAAAAAGAACATAAAAAGATGAAAGAAGAGATTAAGAGTAGAAAAATAAAGGTGCCGGTTTTTACACGTCTTCGTTCGAACTCGATTGTGCGAGGATCAAAATAAAGTGCGGCAGACCAGCCAAAACAGCGTCAGACGAACGAGGCCTAGCGATTCGGAGGGCGCCAATTAACAACGCCATTTTTTTTTTCGAGGTTCGAGGCCAGTCAAAGTAAGTGGTTCTTTTAGCGAAGCCAAGCGCCAAAGAATTGACAAGCTTTGAGCAATGCGAACGGAGCGCAAATAAAACCTAATGAAAGAAAGAAAGCGGTAAGGTGCAAAGAGACTGTAGTGGACATAGCAGTAACGATGTGTACCACAGGCCTTGCCACCAAGGGTGTTCATACTGATTTTATTATGACAGGCCTTCCTTCACTTCCCGGATACTACATGAGTATTATTTTAAAGACGTGAGGTACGTTATCTAAATGACGCGCAGTAAGACGAGAAGGAGACAAATCTTGATTTTTCTCCCTGCTTGGATTAGGGTAGGAACGGCCATTTTGATTCAGCTTGTCATAGAAATCGGGTTAACGATTCGAATACTACTCTGTATGACGTATTCTTGTGAGGAGTCGAGTGAGTTTGATTTGTATTAGCAAAGAGGAGAGGCAAAGAGGTCGAGGACGTTCCATCTGACTGCTACCCTTCTTTGGAGTAGGGGATGGTTCCACATGAGTGCTGTCTGTTTTTGTCTTGAAGAGGAGCCGCTAGCTCTCAGCTGAAAGTGCTCAGGTGCAGCATCCAAGGTTGTGTTTCAATGATGGAATGCAAACAGAGAAAGAAGAGAGCCAAGAGACTAAGTCCGGCAGAAACGTTAAATCATTAATGGGCTTGTAGTAACTTCAGTGGCATATAAAGTGAAAAATAGAGCTGAATATGACCATTCAAACTAGTTGAAAAACGTGAATACAATTGTTTAGAAGCATGACAGTGTTTAAGCTCAGACTACTTTCTTGCTGGCTCCAGCATTGACTTCGAGTCATGCTCACTCTTCAGTCTACAGAAGCCTTCCCTATTTAAATGGCTGCAGATGGAGCATCATGCCGCCTACTCAAAAGTATAAATGCAGCTGTGGTGTTAGTATAGATAAAGTAAAAAAAACGTGCTGTGGAATCCATCCCTATCGGAGACACTGCCTGTGCTTTCGATACCAATGGGAGCAGATTACTCTTTTTTTTTCTCCTGGGTACGACAGTTCCACTTACGAGTCAAGTAATGTGAAAAGAAAAGCGCAGGAGGTGTAACCATTTGAACCACTTCGCGTTGCGTAACGGCTTGTCTAATTGAAGGAGAATACGTATTTATCATGCGTATATGCACAATTCCCCAATTCGCTAAAGGAAACAGCACAACGTGCAAGGAAATGTCGCGTTTTGTCACTTTCCTGTGGTATACTGTAAACTTAACAGATCGTGGTAACAGTTCTGTAGACCATCGAGTTATCCTCCGTGGCCGGATTCACCATCGTGTCTGCTCTTATTAGCTCATATAACCCCACTACCACCATTTCCATTGGTTCAAAGTGGCGCCTTCTCAAAACTTGACAGTACGGTGGAATTTGACAATGTACAGTAGTGAGGAGCCCTTCTCGTCGTGTCTTCGAAAGCAGGCATTAGTAAAAGAAAATATCAGTGCCCACGCTTACCGCGAGGCTAACACCATCAGCAAAACGAGAATACAACCACCAAAACCACTACAGAGAAACAACTGTGTTACGAACCTCGACCTACGAAGTCCCTGCGCGGCCGGGGTCGACTGTAGCACGGCCTCGGCTACGAGGAGCGTCCGCACCAGAACGTCAGAGAGGCTCTCCAGCGCCGTCTGCAGAGACTGGCGGCCGTAGTTGCGCTCCACGAAGCGCCAGAAGCGTGACAAGGGCTGCACCCGCATGCCGGGCTGCGTGGACAAAGAAAGAATAAAGAACGACGGGGATTTGCTTTACTGGCAAGTGGGCTCTGAAGCAAAAGACCTTGTACATTGCACACCTCATCACGCTAAATAAAAACCTGAACTTTTGTCAACTGACAACGCTTCATATATTAAAAGGAAAGATATCTTTAAAACGTTGGCAGTTCAGTGCTCTGTCTCGTCTTTTCTATCCCCTCCTGTCGTTTTCACTTTATCATGTTATAACAACACGCCAAATCCTGCCATCTCTTAAGGGTATCTTTAGCAAAAGAATGATGGCGTGATCATCGTGCATCGATTGGGGAGAAATGATCCTGGCACATGTCAAAGTTCTAGTTCGGAATTTTGGAGCAAAGGGGTGAGAGGTAGCTCTGAGATATGCCGTATGAGTAGGCTGCGCATGAACTTTTCCTACTTCTATAGATATTTATGCATAGAATAGTATCAGTATTTGTAGTTTACGAGCAGTCGACCCACGGTAAATGCGCATTCTGGGACATGAGTTGAAATGTGAATTGTGTAATGATCTGTGAAATCGTTGGGCTGATCAATTTAGGGCATCCTTTCGTATACATCCCCATACCATGCGAGTTAAAATATACCGTACACTGATCCCGACGGGCGCCAAGTCTTCTCTTCCTCTCACGCAAACAAAAGCACGCACACCGCTCTTCATTTCGTACTCCGTTGTATCTCGTTTATATTGTCTTATTTTTTGTTATTTTTTGTCCGTTATCTTCACTCCAGTCCTTATAAAATGACACAATGGCGGAGTCCATTTCCTTAACATTTCATAGTGCAAAATTTTGCACTTCCAGAGTATCCCGACCCAGAAAAGCAACGTCAGAGAACAATAACGTAAACGCAAATTATCATCCGCACAAGGATAGAACAAGAAAAAAGATCAAACACGACTGAGAAGATATAAAATGAGAAAGATATAAAACTTTAAGCATAGCCGCGTAAGTACAGCGTCCCACAACTCTTCCTTTCGCAACCCGGCGCATAAACGAGATCCCTGGCTCCGGAGTTTCGAAGCCAGTGGTTCCGTTGTGTCCATTTATACATGGCCGTTACAGCGCGCCCCACGCATAATCTACGCCATGGCGAGGCATGAATAAGTTGTCGTCCGTCGTTGTCAGCGCACTTTCCGAGCCGCATATCCGCCTATAAATACGAAACGCGTGCGTTTCTTCTATTTTCGAGCATCTAAGTCGAGTTTTCTAAGGCTTCTATAATACCACAAGCGCAGTGGGACGGGAGGTCCTTTCCTGCGAAAGCGTATACGGCCAGCGAGCCGGCCCAGCCAGCCGGAGCCACGCCAAATCCCTCCTTCCGTATTTCCGACGGCCACGACTGCCTTAAGGGCGCAAAGGGTGTGGCAGCGGGTCGCTTTGCCCTGCCGATATTGTGCCGCTTCGCAGTTCTTCTCATGAAAGTCAAGTGTGGTCGTGAGGAAGCGATGAGGAATAGGGAAGGGTTGGATTCCGAGCGAGAATTGCGTCCTTGAGGCGGCATGACACAAGAGAGAGAGAGAGAAGGAGAGAACTGTAAAGATGTCATTTAGGGGAAAATGCTGCGAACGTTCTGGGGAAGAACTGAGCACAGCGGGTCGCCGTGGTCCGGGACGCCGGCGCCAATGGAAATGAGTTGTTCTCCCGGCGCACGATTTCTTTCCATGGAGTGGCGCTTTGCCCTCGCTACACATTGAGTTACTTTATATCTGAGTTGATGCATATGCAACCACAGGTAGCAAAGTCGTGCACGACTTTCCATTGGGCCGCTCGCACTGTTAATTGGTTAGCGCCGTCAGGTGCTGCAAAATGACGTCGAATGTTCAATTTTGCTGCGGCAAAACTTACTTTACGCTCATGGTGCTGCTCCCACGTTGTACGCTTCCGTCGATTCTATCACCATTGTTTGTTTGTTTTTCGAACAAAGAAGCAGCTTTGAATGATGCTCAACGACAAATGTTACTTTGCTAGTGATCACCAGCGTTACTGTGACCTTCATGGTCTTTTTGTGATGTTCCCTGATCAGCTAATTTAGGCGGCCAAATTTCATTCACGGCCATGTATACGTACAACCATAGCCAGTGCATTTCGGCTAAGCAAGTAAAAGTCGTGAGTGGGTGGAAATATTTGCTCCATATTTTGTTGCAAGGCACCGCTCTGCTGGAAGCGAACTTTTCAGATTTTAGATCGCAGCATATGCATCAGAAAGCTGTGGTTGTGGGAAAGTCCTCTGTTGGGATATTCTACGTGCATGCGACTCGATGAGCTAAAGTATTTTTGGTATAAGCGTAACCATATGCAGCTTTACTGAACGAATTATGCGGATTTAGTTCAATTAGGTAACCTTTGAATCAGTTCAACCTTTCAGTCGTTTAGTTATTGTTTAACAACTCCGCCACTACCAGTTCATCTAACTCCGATTTATTTTTTTTATCATTTGGTCCTATTAATTCACACTTTTGAGCGTATGCCAGTCACCGCTCTATGCCCTGCATTGCCTTCGCATTATCCGAACCCTGCAAAATTATTGTAGTACGCATCGCCCTTGTCCGCGGACGTGATTCTCTAGAACATATAGCAACATACGAACTCGCTGCAAGAGTGAAATCTCGCTCAGCGCGTGCGAATACGGCTGCAGCATGTCACCCGCGCCGGAACAACGCGCCTTATTTCTTATCTGTGCGCGCGACAAGTAACTTCACTGCGCAGCCGTTCAGCATAATGGCGAACCTATGAGAAACTTTTCTCTCGTATATAAAGAGCGTGCATATACAGTAGCTGTAGCCATATACTACAGTAAGGCCGGGAAAAGTACGCGGCTAAAATTGGGCGGGGTATTCGTCCAACCTCTCCAGCGCGTTTTCTTTCCCAGCCCTGGTGAATTAGCATGGGGCAGTCCCCGAATTATAAAAAAATGACAGTGTTTCTTGGAAAACTTGAACGCAGAAATTTCGGTTGGTCTGTTTGTCTGCTTAGGTCTGTCTGTATGTCACACGATGTAACATCTGGCCAAAGTTTGAGCACTCGCTAAACGCCCAGGCGTCCTGAACTGGTGGCTGCGTTCATACTTGTAAACATTGCCGATCAAAAAAATATATTACGCATATCTGAGACACAACACCGATACGTATATATTAGGTGGTGTGGTGCTTTGCTAATAAATACGTAGATGCGTAATTCTGAAGAACCTGGTTTCCTACTTGGCACTGAAAATGCCGTGCTATGCACCGAAAAAATCCTTCTGCCGACGATATGGTGATACCTCCTTCGGCCAGCGTCTGCTTCGGCGCACAGTAGTACATGCGCCCAGCCACTGACCCTACCACGCAATAAAATACAGTCACGCCTCACAAATGGTTTCTCTTTGCCTACTATTTTGCTGTAAAGCCCCACACGTGACCAAAACATTGATATGTCATTAAGGTAAGAACACGTGGCATACCAGCAGTGATAACGGGGTGAAATGAAATCTGTTCAATCAAACCTTCATTGCATTTATTATGTGATAATTAAAATGGTGCGAAATAAAAACGTCACGGGTTATCGTGGATGATACCGGAACTCATGTAGTCCAAACAGCCGAAAATTGTCATCTTTTGATGACATTTGCAGCGTAGCACACTGATACGAGGCCACTTTTTATTATTAAGTATTATTTTTATGTGCAATAAAACGTTTCTTTTTGAACATTTTATCGTGCAATTTAATTGCCCCATTTAAGTTGTATATCTATTCCTGAAACCACGCAATTCTTAGCTAATACCCCACAGTGGGTGTAAAACTCAGTTATTAGGTCAACGAAAGCAATAGGTTAGTTTTTATTTTCTATCCTATCGCCGTTTCACGTAATTGAAGTAAAATTTACACTCCCAGCTCTTCTAAATCAGGGTCTGGAACTATTTATTCAGTTAACCTTTTTTTTGGCGGCTCTACTTTGGGTTACAATCACAGGGATATTTTTAGGCATTGAGGAATTAATCAGTAAGTCTAAAAGCATATCATGCTAATGCCTCAAAGGGTAAAATATTTCCTTCTGTAACGAGGGCAGTGGACATGGAGCTTGAGTATAGAAAAGGAAGAATACTTGCTGTGATCGCAGGCTTGCGCTCAGTTAGCCCTTGCGCTAAATAAAGCTCTTGTTCGCCGAGTCAACTACTGCTTGTTCAACAACCCGTTTCAAGTGGTGGAGGTGCTGGGTACATCTGGTCCTCACCCTGGAACTTCGCAGCCGCACACTCCAACGACCTCTTACAATGACTGATCCGGGGCCATCTCAGGCCGCTACTCCAGATCTCGCACATGTGCCCGTCTTCTGCGCTGGCACTCTCCGGCAACGCGACGCCACCCCCCCCCCCCCCCATTTTGGTGGCACAGAGGACCAAGATGTGGACAACTGGATTGCCGAGTATAAACTGGTGAGCGCATACAATATGAGGAACGCAGCCGATAAGCTCACAAATGTGAGTTTTTACCTGACCGATGGGGCAAATCTATGGTACAAAACTCATCAAAGTGATTTCAGTACCTGGTCGGAATTGGCAAAAACCCTCGCGGAAGTCTTCGGCCGTCCTGCTGTCCGCCGCCTTCGGGCTGAACAGGGCTTGCGGGGCAGAGTACGGAGAGCAGATGAAACTTTCACAAGCTATATCGAAGATGTGCTATTTCTCTGCAAGCTCGTCGATTCGACTCTGGACGAGGCAGGCAAGATCAAGAACATCATTAAAGGAATCGACGACGGTGCATTCCAAATGCTGGCTGTGAAGAGTCCCCAGACGGTCGCCGAGGTGATTCAGCTCAGCCAAAGCCATGATGAGCTGCGTAGGCAGCGCGCTTTTACACTTTGTGCTGCTCAAGACACCGCGGACATCTCATCCCTCGACTATCGCCATGACACCACCGACCACTCTGCGTTGATGCAACTCATTAAGCAATTCATACGCGAGGATGTCGCCCGGCAGCTATCTATAATCACAAGAACTACCGAGCTGATGGCACCCTTGCCGCCTTCGCTTCGCCAGGTCATTCAATCGCAAGTTGCCGAAGCATTGCCGCCAGCTCAGGCTCCACCAACAGTTACCGCACCACTAACGTATGCAGCCGCAGTTGCTCGGCCACATGCGCCAACGTTTCCAGCCATCTACGAAGCTACTCGCCACGTTTATTCGTCGACGCCACCTTCCCGCTCGCTGAACCGTCCCGTCTCCGGCTGTATACGAAACAGGTCAGAACGTTTATATGACGCTGCCGCCTGCACGACCATTTACGGTACCTTAATCAGCGAACAGTACCCCTACCGTCAGCCAATGGCGCACTCCGGATAATCGGCCGATATGTTTTTCATGTGTCATCCCAGGCCGCGTAGCTCGTCACTGCCGTCGTCGCAGCTTCCCTTCTCACGACATTACAGGGGCCTCACATTACATGCCCACCATGCCCACTCAACCGCGATATCCCGTTCCTGCCGATTCACCTCTAGACGTACGTCCCGGTCACTGATCATCCGGCGCAAGCCGTTCACCTTCTCGTCGTCGATCTATCTCTCCAATGTTACGTCGCAACAGCCCACCGCGAGGGGAAAACTGATGGGCGCAGTTCCGGAGGCAAAAACTGCGTTGGCAGCGAAAATTTCAAGACCTAACTGCTGTCCCCCGAACGAAATCGAACTCTATATTGATGGCATTAAGGTGCACGGACTTGTTGACACTGGAGCTGCCGTACCTGTAATTAGCGAGAAACTGTGCCGAAACTTGAAGAAGTGACCACGCACCTTACCGACCTATCTTTGCAGACAGCTACGTCCTATCATATTCAGCCTTCAGCTTTGTGCACTGCACGAGTCGTCATTCAAGGTGCGATGTACGTCGTCACATTTGTAGTTTTATTCCGTTCTTCGCATGAGGTTATCCTTGGGTGGGACTTTCTTTCGTCAAATTCTGCTTTGGTCGACTGTGCTCGTTCCAAACTCGCGTTATCTGTGCCGTGCTATGACCCCGACGATGGCACTTCGTGTAGAGTGTTTGCTGCTTCTGACGTTGACATTGCGCCTTTCTCAGCTGTTGTTGTCTCGGTGTCGTGTGCCTCCTCTCCAAAATCGCCTGTGTTGTTTATGCCATCGGTCCCATCTGCGTGCCGTCGAAATATCATGCTTCCGTTTGCCGTCGTCATTGTTCGCAATGGTCACGCTGCCATTTATGTGTGCAATCCCTCGGACAGCCCGTCATCCCTACTACGTGGAGAATGCCTGGGAAGCTACGAACCTTACGAGTGCATTTTTCCGGCTACTATACCCGATTCTACGGTTTCACTCCCAATTTGTGCTGTCACTCCTACCGACGCGCCTAATGATGTTCTGGACGTACTCTCGGATGCCATCGACTCTGAGCTCACACGAACTCAGCGCGAAGAGATTATAAATCTTCTACTCCGCTTTCGCTCTTCATTCGATCGTGACCAGTCAGGCTTAGGTCGAACCTCTGCGGTCGTTCACCGTATTGACACCGGTCAACAAGCCCCGCTAAGACAGCGTCCGTACCGTGTGTCATCTGCTCAACGCCATGTCATCGACGAACAAGTGGACGACATGTTGAAACGTGGCATCATCGAGCCCTCCAACAGACCCTGGGCTTCACCAGTTGTTCTCGTCAAGAAAAAAGACGGATTCATCCGGTTCTGCGTTGACTACCGCCTACTCAACAAGATAACGCGCAAAGACGTATACCCTCTGCCACGCATCGTGATGCTTTGGACTGCCTACAAGGAGCAGAGTTCTTTTCTTCGCTAGATTTACGCTGCGGCTACTGGCAGGTGCCCATGGCAGAGGGTTACCGCCCGAAGACAGCCTTTGTAACACCGGATGGACTATATGAATTCACCGTTATGCCCTTCGGCCTCTGCGATGCTCCTGCCACTTTCGAAAGGATGATGGATACCGTCTTGCGAGGTCTGAAATGGAAAACGTGCCTCTGTTATTTGGACAACATTGTGGTACTTTCAAGTGACTTTGCGACCCACCTCAGCCGCCTCGAGCAAGTTCTTACGTGCCTCTCCACGGCGAGACTTCAACTTAACTTGAAGAAATGCCACTTCGGCGCTCGCAAGCTTGTAATTTTCGGCCATGTGGTTTCTAAGGACGGCATTCTCCCGGACCCTACGAAACTTAATGCAGTCGCGGCGTTCCCAAAGCCAAACACCTTCAAAGAACTTCAAAGCTTCATCGGCCTATGTTCTTACTTCCGGCGCTACGTCCGCAATTTCACCTCCATTATCGCCCCCTTGACCAATCTTCTTGCCGGAAGTTCTGATTTGTCAGCGTGGTCGCAGGCGTGTGATGATGCATTTCAGGAACTCCGATGGCTCCTCGGCCTGCCTCCCATACTCCGGCATTTCGATCCGTCTGCTCCAACGGAGCTTCATACGGACGCTAGTGGTGTCGGGCTAGGGGCCATACTCGCCCAACTCAAGGACGGCTTTGACGAGTACGTCGTTGCCTATGCCAGCCGCACCCTCAGTAAAGCCGAGAAGAAATACAGTGTAACTGAAAAGGAGTGCCTCGCCATTATTTGGTCAATCGGAAAATTTCGGCCTTATTTATATGGACGTCCGTTTGATATTGTAACAGACCACCATGCGCTTCGCTGGCTATCTTCCTTAAAAGATCCTGATGGTCGGCTCGCTCGTCGGGCATTGCGATTACAGGAGTTCGATATTCGTGTTATCTACCGTTCTTGCCGGAAGCATTCCGACGCCGATGCCCTGTCACGTTCACCATTGGCTTCAGAGCCTGTCAGCTCGCCTATCTCCACCAATGCTGCCTTGGCCATCAGCATTTCGGACATGCCTTCCGAGCAACGCAAAGATGCTTGGATTTCTTCTCTTTTGGACTTTCTCTCAAACCGGACGCCCGCTCCAGTTTCCAGGACGCTTCGCCGTCAAAGAGGACACTTCGCAATTCGGGGTAACCTGCTTTACCACCGAAACTACAGCTCGATCGGCCGTAAGTGGTTGCTCGTCATCCCCCGACATCTGCGCTCTGACATCTGTGCCTCGTTCCATGATGATCCGCAATGTGGCCACGCTGGTGTGTTAAAAACATACACTCGCTTGCAGCTGCGGTACTACTGGCGCGGTATGTACCGTTTCGTTCGCCGTTACGTAAGGTCTTGCCTTACGTGCCAGCGACGCAAAATGCCCCCTCAACATGCCACAGGTCCCTTGCAGCCGCTGCCATGTCCAGCACGAACTTTCGATCGTGTCGGAATCGACCTTTACGGTCCGCTTCCCTATACTTCGAGTAGCAACCACTGGGTCATTGTCGCTATCGACCACCTAACGCGGTACGCTGAAACAGATGCGTTACCTTCTGCTACCGCAAAAAACGTTGCATGTTTTATACTGCAAAACCTGGTTTAAAGACATGGAGCTCCTCGGGAGTTACTAAGCAACCACAGCCGCGTTTTTCTCTCCGATGCCATCAAAGCGTTGTTGAGCGAGTGTCGCATCATACACCACACTACCACAGCCTATCAACCGCAAACTAATGGGATGACAGAGCGTTTTAATCGTGCACTTGGGGATATGCTGTCCAAGTACGCTTCATCCGACCAGTCGAATTGGGATAGCATACTGCCTTTTGTGACATATGCTTACAACACTGCAACGCAAAGCACCACTGGATTTTCGCCTGTCTTCCTTCTTTACGGACGCGAGCCATCATCAACAATGGATACCATTCTTCCTTATCGACCGGACCCTTCAGAGATTACTACCGTTTCTCGAGCAGCAGCACACGCTGAAGAATGTCGGAAGCTTGCTCGTACGTTCACGTCACATGACCACACGCGCCAAAAACATCGCCACGACACGTCAACCACGCCTATGAGCTTTGCTTTGAACTCACTGGTGTGGTTACGGATTCTTTCTACTCCTCCAGGACTCTCCCACAAGCTTTCGTCCAGGTACCATGGCCCTTATTGAGTTGTACGCCAAACATCCCCTGTCAACTACCTTGTCGAGCCGCTGGATGCATCTCCGGACAAGCGCCGTCGGGGACAAGAAATCGTACACATCTCTCGGCTCAAGCCATACCATGACCCTTCTGTGTACACCTGTCCTTAGGTCGCCAGGATGGCTCCCTCATCGCCCGGGGGGGATTGTAACGAGGGCAGTGGGCATGAAGCTCGAGGATAGAAAAGGAAGAAGACTTGCTGTGATCACAGGCTTGCGTTCAGGTAGCCCTTGCGCTAAATAAAGCTCTCGTTCGCCGAGTCAACTCCTGCTTGTTCACCAAGCCGTTTCACTTCAAATAATTCCTAATTAAGTTCATTATGATAGTTGATTCTAGTTTTTGTAACTGATAAACCAAAGAAAATAGTGAAAAAATTTAGTGACGACTGGATTGACACCCTGTATTGGGTATGAGCCATGAGAGGAGGACAAGGAAAAGACAAACAACAAAAGAATGCCATAATAGTCACACTGATGTAAAGAGGCAGCGCGGGACTATTCCGTATCCTAGAGTCGTATCAGCAGTACGATTACTATTTCATACTCCGTACCCCACCTCAAATTCTCCGAACCACGAGCTCTGGACGGCCTCTGCCTACTCCGTACCCCGTGGATACCTTTCCGATTTCTCCATCTTTGGCTTGACTGTCCTGGTGATAAAAATACAGATACTTTGTAGTCATGTTTACGCTTGCTTTGAACTAAATGTCAAAAACTTGCGCATTCAATCTATTGAATTTTCATCGTGAAAGTTTTCCGCTACTAACACCTACAGAAGATTCTGCGTTGTTATTTGCTGTGACGAATATTTGTTTTATTCCAAGCTCTGACTCCATCATTCCTCCCCCCACTCCCGTTTACATGCCTTTGGGCAAAATCAGTGCACTTATGAATAAACAGTGAAAGTTATGAAACAGAATAAATTTGTGAAAAAAAGTGCAGAATAGTCTGTGCGTGTGACTCCTGTCGGAGCCTTCATTGGCCTGAAGATTGTTCAATTGTGTTATTATTATTATTATTATTATTATTATTATTATTATTATTATTATTGTTGTTGTTGTTGTTGTTGTTGTTGTTGTTGTTGTTGTTGTTGTTGTTGTTGTTGTTGTTGTTGTTGTTGTTGTTGTTGTTGTTGTTGTTGTTGTTGTTGTTGTTGTTGTTGTTGTTGTTGTTGTTGTTGTTGTTGTACATTTTTTAAATTTTGCACTGGTGGTTCAATTTTCTGCGCGTGAGAAAGGAATCGACTCCGCAACGAGAGGCGATCAAGCACACTTGACGGTACGCCTACATACTTTTCCGAGTGCGTACTTCATGGTATAATTGCCTAGTTCCAATTTTAAAAAATTATCTCGTCAGCACTCCGCATAAATCAATTTTGGTGCGCATGGATGCGAGAAGGTAAACGGTGGAATGGAAAGAAGAAACCTTAAATTAGTAGTCGGTTTAGTGAGCCAGTGGTACAACATTTGTTTCGTGTTCTTTAAATTGTTGTGAGCAACAATCTATGGCATTTCATCCTTCAGAGATGTCACTACGCGAGCGATTTTCTGTTCCCTGGGCGCTTCACGTTTCATCCATGCTGCGTCTCATATCACCAGATATGAGTGTACTGCCACTCCATTCATCGTCTAATAACCAAGCATTCGCGAACGGATGGTAAACTCTCGAAGCGCGGACCACAGCAGGGGCGTGACGCTCTGGGCTCCAGCACTCGACTTCCAGCCGTCAGCTTAACTGACCACGAAAAGTTGTTTGCGAGCTATTAACGCCCGCGAACGAATATATTGATCGCAAGATTGAACGTCACTCGGATGGCGTGACGTGGGAAGCTCTAGGCATACGCAGTGTCCAATGAGAATGGATGAGCAGCACACAAGTTTGAGAAGGAAGCCCGCAGTGAACGTTGAGGTTAAAAAGAAAAAAAATAAAGAAAGAAAGAACGAGAAAAATAAAGAAAGAAAGAAAGAAAGAAAGGAAGGAAGGAAGAAAGAAAGAAAGAAAGAAAGAAAGAAAGAAAGAAAGAACTAGAAAAAGGAAGAAAGAGGGAGAAACAGAGGGGGGACAAATGCATCTCTCTAGAATAGAGAGCACTTCCTGATTTACGATGCACTTGCCAAGTCATGAATCAGAGAGTCCTTGCGGACTGAACACAAAATAATAATAATAAGTTGAGAGGTGACAGTAGATGGTGAGAAGGAAAGAAATTCTGAACTTACATCTTCAAATGAACTCTAGCGAGTGTATGTATGTGGCCTGTTCAGAAATGCGTTTACTCCGCTTTGCCTGAGCGCCAAACACTCGCTGCCTTGGAGTCACTGCAACTTCTGCTTGCTTCGAAAAAGTTCTTCAGCGGTGTGCCCAGGAAGTGCAACTTTGCATACGCATGCAAAGCAAAGGGACATCGTCTCTCACAAAGAGACGTTCTGCTACTCCCCGTTCGGAGTTTTCCGACGGGACATCCTTCTGTATAAAACGTAGACCCGTCATTTGGTATTCTGATGATACCACAGGGTAACAGTGCCGCACGATTTCTCCACCGCCGTCTCATCCTCCAAACGCACTTTGTTTCGCCCCGGGTATACAGCACTTGGTGCAGGTACTCCCAAACTTGTAACCACAAGGAAAAAGTTAGTATTAGCAGCTTTTACTAACTTTCTTGGGCCATTACTAACTTTTTGCGACATTTTTACAACCAACCTTAGCAGACGGCTTAAAGGTTGCAAAGGTTACTACGTTTGGCGCCCTCCTGTTACTAACCTTTCGTCATGCACACACTTAATGAACTTGTTGAACAAACCTTAAAGGTTATTATTACGAGCGTCTAACATCCTGTTTACTAGCATTCAAGCTCATTGACGGATGCATTCAATTTCATTGAGGCAATATATGTAAGCTTAGAACCCAGTCATAGGTCTTGTATACTAGGCCTTGTTGAGGCGGTATTATGCAAAATAGATTACTAATTGTTTTTCATAATATGCTTGATCGAAAGTCCTACACTGCCTTAACTCGTGCGCCTAACGAAATTGTACGCTGTATAAATAAAGACGCCTAACTTAAATTGTCTATCTTACAGCATATCCGCCCACCAGCACCAGCTGCGTTCTCCGTAGTAAGGGCTATAAATGGTCCTGGAACCACTTGGGGACTGTACGTGTCACGTGAACTTGTGTATGTATGCCGTTCCCATTTATGACATTATGTGCGTTGATGTATCAATTACTCCGTTATATGTCGAAATATGAATACTCACGAATGGGACCGTTGTTAAACGGGTGATTCGTGAGGTGAAATGATCGCGGCTAGTACATTTTTTTTAGTAACCGTTACAACCTACGTTAGGAACCATTACGATCTGCCTTAATAACACTCGAGGCAGTAACAGTTACTAACCTCCCCATTACTAACTTCACTTACTAACCGGTTTGTAACATCATAGAGTTTCCTTGGCACTGCGATCGCTCAGCGATCATGGGAATGATAGGTAGTACACAGATTTCTCTAGTCTTCGTATTTACGGGCGAACATCGAACTTGCTGCTTCGTTTATTTCTGGTTTCTATTTCGTTTTGAAAAAAAAGAACAATCTTTTTTTTTAAATTTTGTGACCTGATTCGAAATGGTGAGCCTGAAAGAATAAGGTGGTGCAGCGCAACCGCTGAACATTTGTGATTTTTGTTTCGTGATAAAACAGCTCCAAGCCACCCGCACACACACGGAGTCGGAAGCAGGCCAGAAGTACGAAGAATAGACAAATTTGTGTACTACCCATCATTCTCATGCTCGCTGAAGCCCCGTGCGTTGCAGCTACCATAGAGTTTCCGAATATACACTAGAGGGAACTCTGGCACTATTGTCTATGGGAGCTGCAACGCACGGCGCTTCAGTGAGCATGCGAATGATGGGTAGTACACACATTTGTCTAAACTTCGTACTTCTGGCCTGCTTTTGGGTCCGTGTGTGTTCGTGTGGCTTGAAGCTGTTTTCTCACGAAACAAAAATCAGCAAATGTTCAGCAATTGCGCTCACCGCCTTATTTTTTTCGAATTACCTTTCCAAATCGGGTCACGAAGTTCAAAAGGGTTCAATCTTTCTTTCAAAACAAAAACCGAAACACAGCAATAAACGAAGCCGCAAGTACGATTCGCCGCCCGCAAGTACGAAGACTAGGCAAATGTGTGTACTACCCATCATTCCCATCGTCGCTGAACGATCGCAGCGCCAGAGTGCCCTCTAGTTAATTTTGAGAAACTCTATGGCAGCTCCTATAGACACTAGCGCCAGAGTTTCCTCTAGTGTATATTAGGAAACTATATGAGTAACATATGTGACAAGTAGTTAGTAAACCGAACTTGGTACTACAACCTTTTTTAAGGAATATATATAATTTCCACGTTGGAAGGGCGCAACGACTGAACCTAAAATTGCGCCACATTTATCATATTTCTGAACAGTACAACTTTTAATCCCTTCTTTAACACGTAATTCAGTGCCAGAAACAGCCCTAACCGCTTGGCGGAGCTGCGTTTTTGCCCGGCAGACGAGGCATCCAATACGGCCAGCTTTCTTTACCGACACGCACATTGAAGACTCACTTCTCCTAAAATATTTACTGCCCTTGCATAGGCTCTCTGAAGCTTCCATTGTTTCTCAATTGCCTCGCACGTCCAACACGTCTTTCGATCTTCATCCGACAATAACAGCATTCGATTGGCGCGAACACACTCGCCCCAACTTCTGTCGACTGAATTGCGTAGCGTACTTCTTTTTATTACTGTTACACTTCGCTTAAGAGCACTCGCTTCATCTTTGCATAATGGATGGTCTTCTGAAAGTCGCATTGAGAAGGAACGTCCGCCCAATATCCGCATTCCCGTACAAAACCGTAAGCCACGAAGGTGGCCAAGTCGGTTACCAAGACTTTCTTGTTCGAGAAGGTAGAGGAAAAAAACGTATTGCGGCGTCTCAGCCTGGTCAGGTACGCAGCAGTGTTGTATATAGTCAGATGGTAAGAGATAAAAAAAGAAGCAAGATGGCAGATCATAATACATATGCTACAGGCAGATAACGGTGCACTGCAAGGCCACAGGAAAATGAGAAGCAAAACCCTCACTCCGCTTTCGTCCTCGTCGGCGAAGGAAATAGGATTGCGTTCTCTGGGCCTGTAGAATATCAAGTAAAAGCAAGAGAAGGAGTCCCTAGAGTGAAAGAAAGAAAAAATTGCCACGAGGGGTGAGGAAGGCTAATTCGGGAGACAGGCTAGACCCGCACACAAATACACGCTGCACGTCTGTGCTCGCGGTGCAGAAATGCCTTCGGCGAAAGTAGAAAGACACGTAATACAGAAACAGAAGAAACTGCATTAGGACAAGAACTTTAGGGAAGCCGTCGAAAGAACGAGATGCAACGGGGATACTCGAAAGAGTGAGAACGATACGCACGCGTGCGAAGCACAAACTTTACTCGCGGGAACAAGGAGACGTCCTTACGCGAGAAGAATAAGCGCAACAATAAGTGCCCTAAAGGACAGCAAGCAAGCAGGACCAATTGCTCGAACTTATTTGCGCTGTCAAATCGGCAAATCGCGTTGAGGCCGAATGCGCGCCTCTATCCGGCGTTTCCTCTCTCTTCGGCAGGTCCAGGAGCCCAGCCAACGTAGGCGTTACAAGGAAAGGAGGGTGCTCTGGGCGTCACCCTTTCACTCGCCTTTGTCGCACGCTCCGAGCAAAGTTTTTTTCGCTCCTTGACCTACACGCTTTGCTCTTGCTTCTATCCCAGCCCATTTTCTTCCCGAAATGCTGCTCCTCGGTGCGTCTGTTTGGCTGCGTCGCATCCTCGCGATTCTGCATCGCCTCTTCCTTCCTCCAACCCCTTTGTTTTCTCGCAAGCCAAATCATCGTCGCCTCGTATGCCTCTGCGTGTATAGACCGTCCAACTCAACTTTCCTCTTCTACCCAGAAAACATTTCCCATGCCACGCAGCGAAGACTATGCGGCTCGCGTCAGTGAGTCAGCAACAATGATCAAATGATTACGCAGTTGTGACAGAGATGAACTGGCCAGCCTGTTACCCCTGCACTGTTACTCCTGCAGACAAGCTTCTATTCCCTGGGCGTTGCATGGCGAATTATTACAAGCGGACAGGGAGGGTAGACTGCAGCTTCGGTTTTCTCTGTTATAGGTAGAACGTGCGAACCATAGCTTTCCGTACACTGCACGGAACTGGTCACACAGAGTGCAGGTTTTCTATACTCTTTCCCTCGAAAAACGTTTCCTTTCTCAGTTTTTTAGGAACACGTCGCAGAAATCTTTACGCATTCGCTTAAGTCGCTTGTCACAAATTTTTCACAAATTTTAACAGAAAGAATTCGGAGGAAAAACACAAACACGTTTTCGTAAGAAATTTGTTAATGTGTGTACGTACAAAATGGCGACGCTCGGTGACATAGGAGCGCCTTTACGGTACTGGGCGTCGCTGTACATCTCCGACCCCTTGCACACACGCAGCGCAAAGTAAAAAAAAAAGAGAGATATCCAACGAAAGGCAAGAAACGTGGGCAGAGTGCAAGAACGTGTACGGAGAAAATGTTTGGTTGAAGTTTTTCTGATGCGCTTCGTGGTTTAGAGCGCTTGGCACCCATGCGCTTAAAAAGGCGTGACACGCATGGTCATTGCAGTTGGCGTCAGAGCGTCCTGCTTGCCGCAGCTGTGGGTTTTTTTACCGTTGAAGCAGTTGTTTTCAACTCTTTTTCTTTGTTAACTGTAAAGTCAGAAAGCTACCACCTTGGTTCTGTGAAATGGGGAAATTAAGAAAAGAGAAAGGATAATCGTATTTTAGAAACAGCCACCTGTGAAAGGAAAAAAATCATATTAAAGTTCACAAAACTCTCGCGAAACGGATTGCGGAAGAGAGGTTTCATTGGTCGCCTTCGTGACGGGCGTATAGTGCGTGTAACGTCCACTCTCACGATGTTGACTCGTTATTTTATTTTCGCGTCTGAAACTCGGGTAAATAAAATTATCGTCTGCCTACTTCTGTTTTCCAACATCTCAAGCCTCGGTTCTTGTTATCTTTGTTAGCCATTTATCCTTACTTCAGCGAGTATATTGGTAGGACCTTTTATCTTAAGCTTATTTCCCAGTTTCGGCACTGTGATTGCTCGTGCAATCTTTGGTCATCTCTTGATCATCAAGCCAGTTGCTATCTATCTTTAAACCAATTACTAGCTCAAAACCATTGTGGCTACACATGAGCAAGTACATAATGAAAAAATTGGCACATTCCACGTACAATGGAATCAATTATGTGCGAAGCACGAATGAAAAATGTTGATATGCGACTTTAAAATCAGCGCAACGTTGCGAGGTGGAGGTAAATTATGCTGTACATGAACTTCCATGTCATGATTATCATGTTTGGATGTGTCGTTTACCTTCGTCATCTATTCACGTCACGTGATACCAAGTTTAGTGTATGTGGAGCTAGCGAAACGGCCGCGAGAAGGCTAATGAGCATGGTTTGTTGTCATGTTTTACATGACACGCGTGTCAGGATTATTTAGTTTGCACCAGTCATATGTTTTGTCATTCATTGACGTCACGTAACACCAAATTCGGTATATGTGGAGCTAGCGAAACGGCCGCGTGCGCATCATGAGTGTGGCATGTAGGCATGTTGTTACATGACACGCATGTGGTGATTATCGTGTTTGGATGTGTCACTTACCTATGTCGTCCGTTCGCGTCACGTAATACTGAGTTTGGTACATGGGAAGCTAGCGAAACTGCCGCCAGCGCATCACGAGCGTAGCATGTAGTCATGTTGTTACATAATACGCATCTCATGTTTATGATGTTTGCACCCAGTATCATACCTTCGTCATTCATTCACGTCCCGTAATACCGAATTTGCTATAAGTGAAGCTAGAGAAATGGCCGCTGGCGCGTCATGAGCGTGGCATTGTAGTCATGTTGTTACATGACACGCATCTCATGATTATCATGTTTTCACCGGTCACATACCTTCGTCATCCATTCACGTACCGTTATACCATATTTGGTATAAGTGAAGCTAGCCAAATGGACCGCGAGCGCACCATGAGCGTGGCATGTAGCCATGTTTTTATATGACACGCATGTCATGATTTACATGTTAGGGTTTCGTTGCTTATGTTCGCCATGCAATCATGCCACACCATACCAGTTTTGCAACATGTCATGTGAACAAAACCACCGCAAGATCTGCAGGACCTTGAAATGTAAATCATGACATTCGTGACATACATATCATGATTTTCGTGTTATGACTAGTCAAATATGTTCTCCATACAGTCATGTTATGCCATACCAGGTTTGGTATGGATACCATTATCGGAACTGTCAGGATAGCTGAAAGTTGTAGGCTGCTAGACAGATAGATACGCTCAATGTCGCCGAAGTTTGCTAAGAAATGATTCGCATTAAACATTTGTCTCGTATCTGCATGTGTGTTTAGAAAAAGTGGTTAACAGTTTAGAGTACTCGGTACTCTACTATGGGAGAGAATAAAGCCGTCCCGTGGGCCTCTCGTCACTACACTACACTACAAATCTCGTCGAAAGACGATAGTCTTGCGTCTTGAGAGAGTGGAGAAAACGTTTATTTGATGTTATCCGCACAAAAAATTAGTGAATGGATACTGGAGGCGCTGCTGGTCGAGTGCTTCGAGAGTGCAGCGGAAGCGAACGAGCGCATCAAGTCACGTCATACCTGAGACATGAGCGCTATCTGACAGTTATCTTGGAAAACGAAGCGCGCGTGCTCTGCGCGCCCATATCGGAGGTGATAACGTGTAGAACCTAAGGTGACGGGTAGGTGCCACCACCGTGTCGTTTTAGCAAAGCGTTGAAAACACTTGCCTTCTCATGCAAGCGTTGCCTGCTCACCGCTACGTGATAAACGCTACTGGTCCTTATAATTATTTATGTATGCTTTTTCTAGTAAGAGACACACATACAGAATATTGACGTGTTGTTATGGTGCCTCAGATATGCGCAATAATTGCTTTTAATTGAAGATCGCACTGAACCTTGAGCAATATTGGTGGGCGCTGTGGATAGGGTCAGCCGTTTGGAGTATTGTTTGGCCACTCAGGTGCCGTTTAGGGTGCCGTTAAAGGCAGACAAACAGATAAACATACAGACAGACAGACAGACAGACAGACAGACAGACAGACAGACAGACAGACAGACAGACAGACAGACCAACATCTTTGCGTCTAAAAACTGTGCTACATGCACACTTACAAAAGAACACGCGTCCTCTTTGGTCAAGTTCAATGTTGAGACTGCCCCACCCGACCAAATTGTTTTCCTGAGGAGAAAGCAGCCCACACTCTCCTGTATGGGTTCGCACTCCAGGGTGATTCTGGCTCTCGTTTGTGTTTCAGCCTTCGTGTTCAGCATACGTGTTTGCAGCCTCGAATTCTAGGTGAGACCACCGTTGATTGCATGCTCATTGTTTTGCTTGGCTAGTGGTGTTATCTCGGTTTGTTGCACCACGTCGCCGTGTCATATCCACGCAGCTGCCCGGCTTGATTCCACTGTTATCTATGGAATCACAGCTTCCCAATGTAGACACCTTACCAACCATCCCTTAGCGAATTCCAGTGACCGTCATTTCTTCCGAGCATGTGAGAGCAAATTATTGATTTAAGGTAATGTATTGCTTCGTGGTTGGGATACTGAGAAAAAGAGAAGCATTCAGCTTGTTCAAGCTTGACTTGTTATTTGGGCGAACCACTGCCCAAGTAATGAAGTTACAACATGAGAGCCATTCGCACTGAAAACTTATGGCGCCGTGATCAGTTGTCGGCCGTCGAGAATAAAATCCACGGCAATGTGCGTAGGAATTTATACGCTTGTCAATACAGCGATTGTCTTCTTTGGTTTCTTCTTACTTCGTCCCCACCTTTGAGCGCAGTGAATTTTTCACGAAGAGTTTGTACATGCGACTTCGAACATTCTAGCCTTTTTGGTGGCTCATACGCTCGAATAAATTCAGCTGTCCGCGTTTGCGTGCTCAGTCTAAACAGCCTAAATAGTATTCGCAATTAATATGGTGCGGCGTGCGCAAGGCATTACCTTCACGTGCAGCCGGCCGGTAACACAAAACGAAAAAAAAAAGAGCGCGTGTGGAAGTCTATACATCATACTATGAATGTCACTTTTTTGTAATAGGTAAGAACACCTCGATGGAATTTAAATAGAGGGCCACTTTTTTTTTCTTCCTTTTTTTCGGTAGAAGACCTGTGGGTATTTTTGAAACTTTCCGAAATGAACATAATCTTTGACGGCCAGCTAATGTAGGCATGACGAAAAGAGACAGACAGAAAGAAAGAGAGAGAACGATAAAAAACACCTAAAGCTGTGCTCGAAGAAACGCACAAAGACCGTGAAGGGTCGCTTAGAGCTGTCCAAGTGAAGCCGACAATTGTTACCACAGTTCGCGCACACGACCACAGCCTCGCAAGCAGCTTACAGTATCCAACTATACCAGTAGTTGACTTAGCTATGCTTTCTTCGTTCTTTGCTCACGCAAAAGTTGTTACAATGTATTTTTGTTTTGCTTTGTTTATCGCTTACTTCTAACCTCCTCAACTATGGATAAATCTTAAAGCTAAAAAAAAATCAACAAGTTCAACCTTTCCACCCTTGTTGGTTGTCACTGACCGTCGCCGAGGCAGGACCCGTCCGGTAGCTCCTCAGCCGCACCATGCCCTCGGTGTGCACGTAGGCACGCAGTGGAGACAGCGACGTGATGAGCACGAACACGCGCAGGCTCACCGGCTGCCCGTGCACCAGCAAGGGAGCCGAGAGCGCTTGGTGTACCACAGCACGCCTCGTCGAAGCTCTGCGCACATACAGAGGGCAGACAGTGTGCTCACCAGTGTACGACTACTGAAACAAAGACTGAAAAACAAACCCACATCCTCATTACTTAAGACGTAATTTTGGGGTGCTAAGCGCAAGAAAGCAGACAAAGGGAGAACGTGCAAGAAGTACAATATGATTATAAGGCACATCATGAAAGAGAGCTCCATAAATTTTGACATTTGGTGTTCTTTAACGTGCACTGAATCGTACAGTACCGGCACCTTTAGCGTTTCGCTTCCCTAGAGAGGCGACCGCGGCAGCCAGCATCGAACCCACGGCATTCAGCTGAGCTGCCGAGCACCGTAGCCACTGTACCACCGGGGTGGACACGCGACATCATAACTGAGAGTGAGTGAGTGAGTGAGTTAGTTAGTTAGTTAGTTAGTTAGCTAGTTAGTTAGTTAGTTGGTTAGTTAGTCAGTTAGTTATTTAGTTAGTTAGTTAGTTAGTTAGTTTGTTAGTTAGTTAGTTAGTTAGTTAGTTAGTTAGTTAGTTAGTTAGTTAGTTAGTTAGTTAGTTAGTGATAATGGTATTCGAACAAAGCGGCTCATTAGGTGTATGGTTGTAAATCCGTACTTATTAGCTTTCAATAGGCAACCTAAATAACAAACATACAGAGAAAAGTAGGGTACAAGCATTAAATGCCTCATCGCATTGGATGGCTGTATGGAAGAACTTTAGTTTGAGTCCTGAGAAACGCGACTAGCGCGGAATGGGCTTCTCCCACGTTGGGACGAGTAGGCTCAGTCTTCCCGCCGCATCGTGGGCTATCTGAACGGCTCTTAATGCTACAAGTTTCATGCCTGAATACAGAGAGCAAAAAAAATGGATAACATAGCTTAATCACTTGACGCTATTCACACATGTGCAAGACCGAGTTATTGTCGTATAATTCGAGAAAGGAACCTCTGGTGGAGCGCAACTAGTGATTTTCAAAACGTCCCAAAAGCAAACCGGCGTTGCGAGGGATGCTGAGATTCGAAATAGTTTCAAAGTCCCGGTGTGTCTTTCACGTCTATCCAATAGATGGCACACATATGTCGCTGCCTTTTGGACCTCATCTAAAGGCGACCGCCGTGGCCGGCCACCGAAAGAGGTATTTTCCCGAGGCTCCAGAACATGTGTCTAGTGTTTTGGTTTAAGAGGACAGAGCGTATGCGTGCCAATGATTGATGATTGATTGATATATGAGGTTTAACATCCCAAAACCACCATATCATTATGAGAGACGCCGTAGTGGAGGGCTCCGGAAATTTCCACCGCCTGGCGTTTTTTAACGTGCACCCAAATCTGAGCACAAGGGCCTACAAAATTTCCGCCTCCATGGGAAATGCAGCCGCCGCAGCCGGGAATCGAACCCGCGACCTGCGGGTCAGCAGCCGAGTACCTTAGCCACTAGACCACCACGGCGGGGCATACGCGTGCCAATGAAGCGAGTCATTTTTGACACGTCCTCAGCGAGAAAGATAGAAAAGAAGGCTAAAGAAATAGGTTAAAACATAATAATCTAAAGAAGAGCATTTCATAAATAAGCGACCCAAACGCCGCTTTGGCACTCTTTTTTTACGCGCAGAGTTTGATGATCCTGACTTGGCTTTTCGCGGACCACGCTCCGTTTTATATGCCTGGTGGCTTGTTACTTTGCTTCAGTGAATTGGAACCCCCAGTGACACCTGCGTAATGGGATGTGCGAAATACTGCTCCACGCTAACACCTTTTCGCTCGTTGCAAGAGCCCAGGGCGTGTACGTAGAAGGCGCCCATGGTTATGTTGAGAGTTCTTCGGGAAGATCGGTGTAACGGGAGAAGATCATGCCACTATGGGTCGAAGTGAATCAACTGACAATAAAAGAGCAAAGAAGAGTACGTCGTAAAGCCTCGACTGAAACGACAAGCTGTAAACAACGACTATATTATCACGAACCCTGTTTTACTTTAAGAAAAAAGAAGTTGTTTGACTTTTTTTAGCCTGGACGTGACACGTAAATGACTCTCTTTAAAGAGACACATGAACTATCTTCGCAGATTATATTCTCTTCAGAAAGTCGAGGGCCTCACGCTTTTTCAAAGAAAGTTAACGCGGCCCCTTAAAGAGATTAACATACGTGACAAGTAGGAACTCAGAAGAGTCGAGGAACTCTTTATCTCTCTCTCCCTGTTTCTTTTGTTTTACCTCGTACAAGAAGCTTCAAAATGGTGGCGCCTAAAAATTTCCCTAAGTCTTACAGAAAAAATTCCTTGAAACACACGTCGTGGCAATGCTGACGTATATAGCAGTCACTGTTTATATGAAATGATTTTAAGAAAACCAATTTAGTAGCATTCATTTTCGAACTCTCCATCGGTGAAAGTAAATGTTTGCATTACATGAGAACAAAGCTGAAATTTTTAGGTATTTTAACACGAACGTGTTCCATGGAGATTTCATAATTGGTCTAGCATTTTGATTTTGTTATAAATTAGAATAGTACTGTTAGCTGGCGAGGTTCTGCTATAACACTGAAAACAGCGGTTCATATAGCATCAGACAGAACAACGCTGAACTGCTAATTTTGGTAGCTGGGGCCAATGCATGTCTTGAGTAAGGCTGTCCGTTTTTTTTTGTCTGTGCTGTTCTGCGAGATATGAAGGTATCGCGAACCTGAAAAAGAAGAAAAGTACTGCACACGACCCTCCCCATGCCGTAAATAGCTGATTTTCTTCACCAAATGCTTACAATATTTTCAATGTTAAATTGCTTAGCTCACTGGCTGCCACTGCAACAGAGTACAAAAACGTCAAAGCCCTTCAAACGGTGCCAATACGTAAGCCCGCAGGTGTCGCTGCACGTTCTGCGGCAGCTGATTCACAACGTTTTCGGGGACACAATGATTGTTGTGAAGTGCCACCGCCGAGCCCCACCATGCTTGTGAAAGATACCATGGGCGATGCGAGACGAAGGCGAGGGGACAGTAGCGAGAGGACGATAGGATCTTGTGGTGAGGGGCAATAAATGGTTGTTATAAGCCTCTATTGTCAGCGGACTTGATCTAAAAGAACCTACTCCTTTACTGTCTAGCTTTAAAAATGGCACAAAACCTTCTTTTCACATCTCCAGTGAACTGTGCTTGTGAGCACGTGCATGTTCTACAAACTGATGTTAGTGGTTCTAGTGGCGCAAAAACTCACTGCTGGATGCGAGCTCTACCCAGCGGAGTGAAGATGTCCAGTGCCTCGGGCGCACTCTCCTTGGCTCCGGGGGCGAGCGGTGTGAGCATCCAGTGCGCCGAGTAGCCAAGCGCATCGGCCACGTTGACGAACTGCTGGTACTGAGTGGGCAGCACGAAGCACAGGGGCACCAAAGAAGCCTTCATCACGCCTGCACAGCAAACACAAAGAATATTGTACACGTACAGGGCAATTTAGAAACGAGGGGTCGTCGGTCTCTACTATTAAATGAAAGTTTTCGTTTGAGGAAGGAAAGTTTTTCTATGGGTAGCTTGAAACTAAAGCAGAGTGCGAAACAGTTACCGTCAACAAACACGCGCGTACTGCATAGTTCACACATCTTTTACGCTAATTAGTCGAAAGCCAACGTGGGGCAACGGAGATAAAGTTTTAGTTGATCATATGATAGCACAGTCCTCAATGGTCTGAAGCCCGGAGTTGCCTATAGCTGTCTCACGCTCTGGGACATTATTCTCGAAATAACGTCACCCATGACTTCTGGACATTTCGACGTATATCTATCTCATGAGGGCAGCCTGCGCCTTAACTGAATGAAACAGTGGCTGGAAAAAAAACTCCCATATGAAAATGAGAAACTACAATAAGCCTGACTCGGAGTTTAGAGCCACTTCAGAGTTCAGACCAATTTAACAATTCTGGTCAAACTCCACAACAGGTGCCACAAACAACGAATGCACCCTGGACATATAAATGTCTTTCAACCATGACCGCCATTTATAGTCCTAGTAGAATAGCAACAGCAGTAACAGTGGTAGAAAGAGTTGCGTTGAAGCCAATGATAGAAGGACCATTTGGCGGGCGTTTGCCATACGCTATAACGTCGGGACCAAGTAGTGGCCAGCTCCACACATCGTGGCAAACGTACTAAATGCTCCACTGATGTCACCCCGCGTTTGCTGCTAGTACTACGTTTTATTGCAATGATGTTTTATTGATTCTTTCTATTTCTTTTTTTTCTTGGACTGTATTTCTAAAGTAGATAACAGGAAATAAAGAACCGCATAAAGGGCCATTGAGTTTTTTGATTCAAAAGCATCCACAGGAATAGCCAGGCAGTTCTTCATTATTATAAGTGTTTGAATAATCTAAAGCGATGCGTCGTAAAAGCGAAAAAGACTGTTTTTCCTGGCAGTGTATATTTTTTTCGTTTCCTTTACAAACACTTAGATCTCGAAAAGGGCAGTAGCACCATACAATACGGTGACACAGAAGCCAATTATCTTAGTAGTACGCATTATTCATTTCCACGACTGTCACACGTTATTTTCCGCTCAAGATATCGGGCCCCCGCGTTCGATCAAAAGGTGGTACGCCTCCATGTATAACATCGTCGCTAGAAAACGGGAAAGTGGGAGAGCCCGGAAGTTTGAAACAGTCCTGAACAATCGGCACCACAGCGCAGAAGAAAAAAAAGGAGGTAAGAGCCTGAAAAGAAAGCAACTATGCGGCGCACTACTAGCTCTAAAAAAATAAAGAAGTAGCTTCCCATTGTGACACTTATCTCTCTTACGAACCGAGAAGAGCGCTCGCAGCTTCAAAAGAAAACCGCCCACAACTTGCTCGGTGCATTAGCTTATTGAAGAGGCTCACACAAAAGCAAAGGGGCCGTGTTCGCACGCTCAGAGCGAAGCAGCAATATCGGCAAATCGACTCGTCCCCATCGAAAGCGCGGCCCTGTATCTCTTCGCGAGAAGATTGTTACCGCGCGACATTTGCGCGCCATGTTGCTGCGGGACAGAAGGTTTCGGCGTTGCGGCTCTTTCAACCGTGCGTTGTTAGGAGGGGGTCTTCCTCTTTTTTTTCTTGCCCTTTTATCGCACTAAATGCAACTCTTGCACAGTTTACAGCGCGAAAATGCATCACGGTAATTGTCCCTCGACGCCATTTCTTTCTTTATTTATCGCCCTGAGTCGCAAGTAAATGCTCACTGTTGCGAAAGAGCTCTTCTCTCTGCAAGGCGTGATAAACGAACTAAATTAAAGCCGAACGCTGTCGCTGATTCCTGCGGTACAGCTTGCCAATCATTGCAAGCCTGCCCGCAGCGATATAATATATAAGCGTGTTTCCGTTTTGTGTTGGTGTGTAGGATATACACGGGAGGAAAGCAGCGCGATGAATCTGTGCACAAAACCAATCGTGTGGTAATTCTTGTGCGAGTACGGTGCTTTCTGTCTAGTTACAAACAATTGATATGATTTTATCCCCACTTAACTCTGTTTTTTTTTCATGTGTTACACACCATTCAAAAATAGTGAAATAGGTTACTTATTCATTATTGCAAAGAGAGAGAGAGAGAGAGAGAAAGCCACGCATCACTTATAATCGTTATCAACAGCCTATTTGGCACATCTACACCATGAGCGAAGCATTTTGATTATTCGCATTAAAAATCCGCCTCAGTATACCGAACGAAACAATACGCTTTTTAATCTTAAAGTTAATATATGTATCTCTTCAGGAAGCATGTAGCCACTTGTTCCACATAGCGCATTGACTACGTATAATGCGTATTGTGAACTTTCAAGCATATTATATAGTATTTTTGTTTTTTTTGTTTTTGCTGCATACATGGGAGCATATACGGGAGCATATACAGGAGCATAATAATGCGCTGAACAGTGTTCCATTTTCGTTTTTTGTGAGCACTTCTTAGCCCAGATAATTCCTCATCGCCAAAATATTTGCGATTTCTAAACAATTATATGGTTACAATATCTATCATACGCACCAAAAAATTAGTCATGCTATAATGAATATCGCACACGTGTGGTAATATTAAAACATAATATGTGCAACCTCTCAGTGTCAAAATGTCGTGTCGCAAATAGTCGATGCATAAGGTATGCTGAGCAGCTGAAAATATTCACCCATGAATTAACTCAGACGTTTTTTTTTTTTAAGATCAATAAGTCATGCGTTCCTACCTGGGATCTTTCTGGCGTCATTCATGGTGTTGCAGAAGGCATCTTTTTTGAGCAGAACGTTCTTCAAGCCAGGGATCTTGTTCACCTGCGATAAGAAAGTTACCGTAGTAAAGGATTGCAGGCAAATGTTCTCAGTACTGTATCTTTTCTCCCACGCTTCAAGACAAAAAAACATGACAATTCCCTGATCGGCGCATGACTCATTTCACTATAATCAATAATATCGGCCAGTGTTTGGTGTAAAATGCAAGACAATTACAACTTAATCCCACACAATGACGATGCGCGTGCTAAATCTCACCACTTACGATTACTTTGCGCATTATTTTTCTTTTTACCAATCGCAAATACGCCATGTTGACCACAGTTTTACAAACGCCATAAATATGCTCATGTGTTTATTATCAATGCAACTATAGATTCCCAATCGCTGCATCTGTACTTTAATTGTTTGACGCTGCTGAAGTATATTGTCTCTCAAAGCATTTTCTTATAAAGTTCATTCTATATGTATCTACATTCACTAAATATAAATAAACCTTTGGAAGCAGATTGGAAATGAGCTTCCACAGCTACACGGCGTTCAAGGTCTTAAAAACGTCCGAATACAAAAGACAACTGCAAGACAAAAACGAAGCTAATTCAAATAACAGCTAAGATTATGGGCAAAGAGCAGGACGGCCGATAAGACAACGAGAAGACAGCAGGATTAGCCTTCAACCAAAGCTAACACGAACAGTTTGCAGCATAGCGGAGAAAGCGAATCGATAAGCTACAAAACTACAGAAAACACAAAGTAGTATCGAGTATGTGAGGTACACAAAGAAAAAAGACTCCTATAGGTAGCAGTACACATGTAATACGCAGCAAATGAGTGCTACGTTCGTTGGTACTAACGTGCTACACACAACGGGGAACCACAAACCACGACCACGTACTAGTACACCACACACTCAAATATTCAGTGGACGAAGTGTTTGTGAAATGTTAGACAGCCAAAAATATTGCTAAGAGATTCATTCATAGTGACAACGTTTTTTTTTATAACAAATGTTTCTTCCTTAGAAGCAAAATAACATTCACTCCCTTCAACAAGCCATGCACAGCGAAACAAGCCCGGAGCTAAATGGGTTCCACAAAGCCGTGGTTTACAAAAGACTCGACAGGGAAAGGATCGTTTATTCTCGAAAACGCATCGCCTTCTTCCTGTGGTGCTGGCTACTTATAAAGCACCTCGAGACGAGAACGATTCCAGACCTCCCTCGGAAGCTACTCCACGAAGAAAACACTTGAAGACGAATGGTGGAGCGCCGCGTGGACTTCTGAAAAAGGCAAAGGCTCGTTCGTCGTTCTCCCACGCCACAGAACAAAAGGGAACACGCCGGAAGAGATTTGTAACCTCTGGCAACAAAGGAACGCGCAAATGCGAACAATCAACAATGTAGTAAATGAACTCATGAGCCCATACGGTGAGGAGGGCTCTGGAGGCGGGTTGATGCGATATTTTTGACCCTGCCAGCCAGAAACCCCATTAGCACGAAGGAGACCAGAAAGGTGGCAACAAGCAACAGAAAATGGGTGGGGGGCAGCCGACGTTTTTTGGTCTGAGCTGTTTTCGTACTGTGGGCATCACGCTGACGAGATCTCGGACCGGGGTTATTTACGTCACCATCTAGAAGGATTGCGTCCGGTCTCTCCAAAAGAGCTATTTTGATAGCGGTCACCTTGCTCCTTGCTTATTCGACAGTAAGGCTGCCTAATGCTATTCCCGAAAGGAAAATATTGACAGCCACACTGTTGCAGTAGGTATTCCTATGTCACAGAACGAGCGCTAATATGGGCGCGCCGCCAAATTCTTGCGGTAACGCGCGAAAGAGACGCCGGGAGGTCAGAAGAAAAAAAAGAAAACAAACATCCAAGGCTCCCCGGGCGCGCGCTCTTCCCTTGGAAGCGTGGCTTCGCCGACGAACCTCCTCACCCCACATCGCGGCCGAGATAGCCCGCGAAAGTTCTAGAACGAAAGGCGCGTGGTCATACCGAGTTGAGTCATCGGCCGCGGAGGGCATTCCAACCGTCTCGCCCTCTTCCCAGCCTTCGCTGCGTATCGCGCCGACGAAATGACGAGAACCTTCTGGAATGTCGCGCGCAAGGTATTTAACCGAGCAGCCGAGATGAGAGATCAGGAGAAGACGGAAGTGAGCGCCAGAGCACGAAGGGATCCCGCCGTGTAGTCGGTGAAGGTTTTGTCCGTAGCGGCAAAGCAGGAGATGAAGAGGATTTCTACCTGAGGGGTGAAGGCTCGAGCTACAGGCAAGAGCGTGTGTTTACCGCTATCGAGCGAAGACGCGTAGCAACAGCTGCGTGTGTGAAGCCGACGTGTTCCGGCGAAGAAGTTTGAAGCTTGGAGAGTGGCTTATTGAAGACTAGAGGTTTCCTGGAAGAGACACTTCGGCGAGGTTTCCTGGAAAAGAAACTTCGAGGGCTGCGGAACGACAACAACGCTGGACTTTGAGTGAGTGAGTGTTCCAAGAACTTTGGACTGAATAGGTTTTCTATCTCTTTAGTCTTTAAGTGTCTTGGTTGTTCAATGCATGCGACTGCATTGCAGTGCGTATTGTTGTCTGTGTCCGTTGTTTCGAGAGTGGCTGATTGTACTGTGTAGTACGTTGTTTGATTGGTTTGTTTGGTGACATATTGTATGCAACTATTGTGGAGTGTGCATTCTTGTATATTGTTTTCGATCTGCCATTATTGAGAATATAATTTTGTTTGTTTATCAACTCTCGGCTCTGACTTGTTCTTTGGGCCACAGCCGGCGTCCGCTGGCGCGCCAAAAAGGACCACTCCTAAATTGTCCACGCTTTCGTGGTGCGGTTCGGGGGGCTGATACTTCGGCCCTTGGAATTAGCCCGGCGATCGCCTTCCCTATTTAACGGGACCTGTGTGACAACCTACAAGAGCGGATAAATGGCAATGTCTCATCATCGGGATAGGTCACTATACGGGATTCCGTTGGAGCAACTTGGCACAGTGATACCGTATTTTGAAAACCAGCCCAAAAGAGGATACAGACACATAGAAAAAAAAGACACGGTACGAGGGCCGTCTGACAACTGTAATTTATTGAGCAAAGCTGAGCACAACAGAAACTAACATCATGCATACGCACGATTTTAAAGTAGCGTGAAACAACTTTTCTAAGCACAAGTACATCACTCGAGAACTCGTGGAAGTGTTCTTCACCGAAATGATGCGTCATATTCTAACCAATCGTTTGTACACATGCATAACAATATTTTCACGGGACCAAGGACCCTGCGCGTGCAATGCGTTGGGTTTGAGGTAGTTAAGCTGTGCAAAAAAAATCAGTCATTACACCACGCTTATCCTACGCTTTCTTTGTGTTCTGTCTCCGTCGTTTTCGTGCTGGTTTTCCAAGTATGCTCTGATTTCAACTCGCATCTCCCCTTTTTTGTACCTTACTGCATCAAACCATGTGGTCATTTAAACCTTATTTAATGTTAACTGGGTGAGACGATCATTCCAAGCGCATGAAGGGCAGGCGCACCTGTACCACACTGATAACACCTCCTTCCCGACATGTTCTCGAGGCAAGGAACTGTACTTGTCACGCATGCTGTTTCTTCATTGATCTAAACAGCCCGACTCACCGCTTGGTATTGAGACAGCTCAGCAGTCTCCACGCATGCTCCGTTGTCCCCGTCGCTGAAGCTTAAACACAATAGCAGCACCCACTCGGAGGGCTGCTGCAACACGTTTCCTGAAAATAACAATAAGAAGGGGCGAAAAACCCTCTTAGTGACCCACATTTTCTGTGTACAGAAAAAGAAACTATGATGGTTCGACTGCAAGTTGTTCCTTCGCTCACAATAAGAACGCTGCGCCTCCTGCGAAAGTTTTTTTTTTTTTTTAATGCCACCACGTTTACACATGGCTCGCACTGACACGTTACTGAAACAGCCACGTTAATGCACTAACATAGTGGGACGCGTACTCTGCGACGTTTCGTTAGCGTTATCGGTGCATAACATACTGGTTCTTTCGTCATTCATGCGTAGAGGCCAAATAGCGTTCCGTAGAGGTCGTTATCGCAGTAAAGCAAGTGAATCGCCACGTGGTTATCTTGCCTTGACGTCATCGGAGCCATGTTGTGCGTCCATGACGTCGCGTGCAAACTGCCAATAGTTTGGTTTCGCACTTTTCAGGTTGAATACACACTATCAACGTGCTCCAGCAGAAAAACAAGAAAACAAGCATGTAGGCATCGTCAGAGAGAATAATTAAACGGAATCTCTCATCCAAATTCCTGATGATTGATATGTGGGGTTTAACGTCCCAAAACCACCATATGATTATGAGATACGCCGTGGTGGAGGGCTCCGGAAATTTCGACCACCTGGGATCCTTTAACGTGCACCCAAATCTGAGCACACAGGCCTACAACATTTCCGCCTCCATCGGAAATGCTGCCGACGCGGCCGGGATTCGATCCCGCCACCTGTGGGTCAACAGCCGAGTACCTTAGCCGCTAGACCGCCACGGCGGGGCTCATCCGAATTCCTAGCAATGACCTTATTCCATATAACCTTACTGAAGAGCAGCAGTTAATAAGGCCAAAAACGTATACAAGATATTGATTGTCGACTGCCAGAGGATGCAATGGTGGACGATCTTCTGCGACTGGAAGACGGCAGTGCAGTCTATTCTGTGAAGTCTACGCCGCGGTTCGCATGACTAGCTGCTTTTTGAGACGGCAGAAATGCTACAGCACATAACAGAAAAAGGGCACCACATTAAATTTCAGTAGCCGTCACGTTATATAGAATCGTCCATGATGAATGGGCCGAACTAGCTGTCCGTTCTGCACATACAGAAGACAAAGCATTATCAGTACGTCTCCCTAGAACTGAGGCTCCCAGGAAGCTCCGCGTGCTTGGTCGCCAATGCTCCATGTCACATTAGAATGATTCACATTTCAGGCATGAAAGATTGCGATCTCTTATCCTACGGCAAGCTTATGACTTCCAGCAAGACTCCGACGAAGTGAGACTACTGTTCTTTGTAGACAATGGTTGGGCGTCGTGTTTACTCATGCTTATGCGTTCCGCATAGAGATGGCCGACACCGCCACCTACGTACACTGTGAAGATAAAGAGACGATTCAACAAGTTCTGTGCGACTGCCCGAAATAAAGCATGCAAAGCCAATCTTTTTCTGATACAGTCAAAATGTTAGATAACCAGGCTCTATAAGAGGATATAACACTCCACCATCGTCGAGACTCCACCTCGCAAAAGAAGGCCGTGCAAGCGCCACTAGGCTTCTAGCGAACTACTGGCCTGTCTAAACGACTCTGAGTGGATCGATTTTGTGTGTGCGTGTCAGTTTTTTGTCATTATTCAGTTTTGTCTTTATCTCTCTTTCAACCCCGTATTCCCTAACTACAGAGTGGGGTCACATACCACATTCTGGCATCTGGTTAACCTCCCTGCCTTTCCCTTCATTTTTCTCTCTCTTCCTAATTGCAGACTGTTCTATGTGTATTGTAATAATTGTGAAATATACGTGTAAAAAGGCTAAAGTGGGCGAAAAGACGACTATTCGGGCAGGGTGCTGAGAAATGTGCCACACAGATTTCTTGTAACCTCACTGCAAGGTGTGTAAGAGAGAAAGACCAACAAACGGTAGTCGAGCTAACCAAAAGAGATCTCCATTTGGTAGCCTTGTATTTAGAATTTGGAAAAAGAAGTGATAGAAAACACATAAAAAGCGGGGAATAGTCTGTGAAAGCGGTGCCAGTAGAATCTGATAATGTCAGTGTCCGGCCAACACCCCCTAGAAAAACTATGCCTGGAACGTCGCTCTCTTTTCAAATAAGAGCCTCCTGCCAGCAATTAATCTCGGAGGCCATGCCTCCTGCACTGTGTTGCGACCGGCTGCTGCATAAGACCGCTCGCCTCCGCACCACTCAGTCACTCGACATTACAAGACCGCTCTCTCACGTGACATCACGGCTGCTCGGAGGCAACTGTGAGAGCATTGCTGTGTTCGCAGGGGCGCTCACCTTCGTACCGAAAGAGGAGGGTAAAATCAGAGGGTAGAGCAGCGCGTTCGTGGCTCACGTTCCAGGCATAGTTTTTTAGGAGGCGTTGGTCCGACTAGCACACAAAAATGATATACCTTAACAAAAAAGCTAAAATGTATTAAACGACCTTCATTAGCAAGAGGGAGAGAGCGAAAGTTCTAACCGGTCATTCAATGCAGTATCTCTAAGGGAACCCCCCATCCCCAATATTAAGCCCAACAGGATCACTTTAGCACGCGCTGCGTGCTCCAGATGGGGTCTTACTCCTCTAGGGGCTTTCAGGGCATCCTCCCCGCCAAAATTATTCTGCTTTGCCCATATACTTTGTAGAGTTGGATTTCGCTCGCTGAATCGGATGCTCTAGCAGTGCTCTACGTTACAGCCATTCAATCAAAAGGACGGCATGACGGCTAACACAGATCCTGGACAAGACGTCCAGTTCCTGGCTGTCAGGAAAGCGCGTGAACAAGCGAAAAGGCATAGCCTCTTTGTTCCGACAAAGGACTACCCAATGCCTGGGTAGGGGCCTGCATAGTAAGTCCCATACCCAGCTACCCAGGACCTAATTAAAGTCATTTGTCTGTCTGACTAATGGAAACGGTAGGACGCATTCCTGGCTTAGGGCGCTCGGTCCGTGAAGGTGCAGAGTTGAGTGATCTGACTGTCTATAATTAAGTTGTTGCATATAGAGAGAGCGCTCTTACCTCCGTCATTGCCCGCAGTGTTGTTAAGCCTAGCCAGTGGAGAAGCAGCAGCGGCTGCCGATCCAAGCCCCGAGACCGAGTACGCCGGAGCGCTGCCACCGCCGCCAGTGTTGGGCGGAGCGCGACGAAACCACGACGGCGCCCTGAGTTGCCATCCGCGTTCGGCCAGGACGGTGCCGATGAGTGGTAGGTCACGGCTGATGGCCGCCTTGTGGCCTCGCACCACGACGACGCGGCTGAACTCGCGCAGAGGTCGAAGGTGCTCCTCTTCAAGCTGAGCAGAGTGAAGCAGAGGAGATGGGGAAAGTGGGATCAAGAGAGACAGTGCTGCCTCTGGAGGCAGTACGAATTTTAAAGAGGTACTCAATTCAACTATTCATACATATTGTTAATATTATTATCATTTTAAACGCAACTCCATGATCCTCGTCGATGTCCTTAATTATTCTCTTTTAACGTTTATTTTTTCTGTCTATGCGTTGTCGCTCTTTTTAATTATGTTTTTTCTGTAGACTGTATCGTACTATTTATTTTTATTGTTGTATTCTGGCGTAGGCCTAGACAAAGACCTTATGGCTGTTTCTCGGCACGGTAAATAAGCTATTTATTATTAGTAATATAATTATTATTATTAAATCAAAGGGGCAACATTGCAGATTAGCGAGTGGGATCTACCGTCCCCCTCGATAACCGGTTCAACTGAAGTCAGGTTTTTATCTCAGTTTCCAGGATTCAAATAAAGTTGCTCTCATGTCATGTCGCACGGTGTCAGTAACGAACCAGAACGTAATTACACCCAGTCACCTTCGGTCTCCTGCTGCCCTACACACAAACACACACACACGTATATATATATATCTATATATATATATATATATATATATATATATATATATACATATATATATATATATATATATATATATATATATATACATATGAAGCGGTATGAGCCTTTGGACAGAAGATGAAGAAGCGCGAGGGCCGGGGCAGGAGAGAAGAGGAGGATGAAGTGAAAAATAAAGTAGATTAAGATGGACGCCAGTTCCATACTGAAGCTTTAATGCTGTTCCGTTATTTTAAGTAGGAACACTACATTATTTTGGCGCAGCCGGCCATCGAAGCCATCATGTGGGTGACGTTCTTCATAGACGAGACCTCCGAGGAGATCATCTTTTCGAAGTACCAAGTTCAAGACGAAGCAGCGGTAGACCTACCTCGTGAGCTCAGCTCGGAAGAACTCGTAAACCTGGTTGTGGAAAAGGCAGCCGTAGACACTACTGAACTACGACGGAAAGGTGCTGTGAAAGTGAACTTGCGTGTGGCGACCTTCAACGACCTAGTTCTTGAACCAGCGCGTCGAAAACACTCAGGATCACGATCTTCGACGGAAGAGGTGAGCCTCGTTTTGAAAGCTTTTCAGCTGCAACAGGAACAGATGATTCAACAAAACCAAATAATGACATCTCTTATAAGCTCTCTGAATGCTGAGAGACCGACACCTAATTTCGTAGAACCTGATGCTTTCGACGGTGTGTCTTCAAATCCAGAAAGTTGGCTTGATTTCTACGAATATGCCGCTGGAAAAAACAAGTGGCTCTCTGATGAGGCTAAAATCACCAACATGCGCGTTTACTTGAGAGGTGTTGCGCGAAAGTGGTATGAAACATGCATTCTGGAAGACAGTGACGACTCTTGGAGCCAGTGGAGGAAAAAGTTTTTGACTGCATTCCGAAGCAATCCAGTAGAAAGATGGAACACGGCGCTTAATTTCAAGTCTGAGCAAAGCTGCCTTGTCGAGTACTTCTTTGAGAAACGCCGTCTTTAAAGCTGGCGGAGCCTTTGCTTCCATCTACGGCCGTAGTTGCCTTAATAATGCATGGATTGCACACTAACGTGTTGAAGCAAGTGCAAATACTGTCACCAAAGACTCTAGATGACCTCCTCGCGTGTCTTCAGAACATACCATCAGCTTCGGAAACAAGCATAACCGCCGAGTCAAGCAGCTGTTTCAGTCGGAGTAAATCGGACTGGTCAAGCCGCGCTCAGCGAGAACCGAGCCACCTCGCAACTCGCACAGATAACTTGCCCTGGCGTGTTCCAAGAGGTCGAGTGAATAATATCGACACTGAAGCTCAGGAGTATTCGACAGAAAAAAACTAATAAACGAGGGTGATCAGTCCCACCCGATGACTCCAAATGAGACTGTTTATTTAAGTTGCTCTAGCCTACTTCACATTCCCGTCAAAGTAGGAAACAAACATATGATGGCTCTGGTAGACAGCGGTGCTTCTGTGTCCATTATAAATGCCAAGCTGGTGGATGCAAATCGCTTGCATAGTGGAAGAATTCTACGAGTACAAGGCTATGATGGAAAAGTAACGTTGCATGATCAGTGGGCCTTGGTAAACATCGAGTTCCAGGGTCAGCAAATAGAGAGCGAAGTGTTGGTGATAGAGGGGGTAACGTACGACTTTTTGCTATCAAGACCAGATATAAAGAACTAAAGATCAACGTGTACTGGGACGATGTGGTTCTAGTAGAAGGAGTAGCAAGGAACGAGACAAATCAGGGTAGACAAGATAATCTACGAGTTGTCAAGTGCGCGGAGGATATCGCAACGACCTACCCTGAACTTGTATGCATAGGAAGCTATCCTCAGGCGATGAAGTCCCACAAGGTTCCTTTCGAACTCGCTGACAAGACCGTCATCCGGAAAGCACCTTACAATATGTCAAGGGAGCGAAAGATGTGGCTCAAGAAAGAGTTGCAGGAGATGCTAGATGCTGATATCATACGACCTTCGGTATCACCCTTCGCTTCTCCCATAACGATCGCACCGAAAGAAGACGGAACCTTCAGATTATGCACCGACTACAGGGTTCTCAATCGTCAGACAGAACTCATACCATTTCCTATGCCGAAGATCGACACAATTATAGATGAGACCGGGGGTTGCCGACATTTTTCCCGCATCGATTTATGCAAAGGTTTCTGGCAGATCCCACTAACCGAAGAAACAAAAATGTACACCGCTTTTATCACGCCATTCGATCTCTACGAATACAACCGGCTCCCTTTCGGTTGGAAAAACTCGCCAGCGTGGTTCCAGAAGATCATGAACGACGTCCTAAAGCCATTCCTTGGTGTTTTTTGTAATGTGTACATAGACGACATTATAGTCTTCTCCAAAACAGAGGCTGAGCATCAGGACCATCTGTCTCAGGTGTTAAACGCCTTGAGCTTGGCACATCTCAAGGTTAATTTTAAGAAGAGTGTATTCTTTCAACAAAAAGTGGTGTTTCTTGGAAGAGTCTTCGATGGGAACACCAAAAGCACAAAACAAGAGTCCGTCGAGAAGATCTCCCAGTTGAAGAAACCATATGACGTCCATTCACTGCGTGTGTTTTTGGGATTGGCAGGACATTTCCGATCTTTCATAAAGGACTTTGCTGTCAAAACTAGATGCCTCACGCGCTTAACGCAGAAAGAAGTTCCCTTTGAATGGAGTGACGAATGTGAGAGAGTCTACCGTGACTTGGTGCACAGAATTTCTTCTGACCCCGTTCTGCGTATACCAGATTTCACTTTACCCTTTGAATTGAACACTGACGCCTCACATTATGGGACTGGTGCAGTGTTGTATCAAAAATGTATTGAAGCATCTGGCCGAGAAAAGCGACACGTAGTCGGTTACTACAGTTACACTTTCAAGCCGTCTGAAACAAACTACACTACTACGGAAAAAGAAGCACTGGCGGTTCTGAAGGCCGTTGACTACTTCCGCACGTACCTGGAAGGTACGAAGTTCACTTTGTTCACCGATCACCAGGCACTCACTCATCTCTTGAATATGACCCAAACTAAAGGGCGTATCGCCAGATGGGTGAATTACTTGCAGCAATTTGACTTTACCATCTCGCACCGACCCGGACCGCTTTTAACCGATGCAGATGCTCTATCAAGATTGATGGTACAAAACAACACAGAAAAATCTGAAGAAATCAATGAAGTGAAGCTGTGGGAAGGCTCAGAACAACTGGTTTTTACGGAAGGTCGGTATCAAGTCCCACCAACTCTTGTTTCCAAAGTGCTTTACTTGTACCACGATAGCCCAGAATCTGGAGGACACGACGGCTTTTGGCGTACCTACAACAAGTTGGTCAAGAGGTTTACGTGGCCTCACATGAAGAAAGACGTTAGTCAGTACGTTCGTTCATGCCATGTGTGTCAAGTACACAAAGTCAAGTATAAACAACCCAGAACGGAATTTTGAAGACTGTCTGGTACACTGGTGAACGTGGATCTGTTGAATGTGCTTCAATTGGGAATGTCTTCAAGTATTACCCCAGGAGGGGTAATTAAAAGAAAGCGGGAAGGGTGAAGCGGTATGAGCCTTTGGACAGAAGATGAAGAAGCGCGAGGGCCGGGGCAGGAGAGAAGAGGAGGATGAAGTGAAAAAATAAAGCAGATTAAGATGGACGCCAGTTCCATACTGAAGCTTTAATGCTGTTCCGTTATTTTAAGTAGGAACACTACAACATATATATACATATGCATATACATAGCAGAAAACATGGCATGTATGTGTGTGGATATGTATAGACAACTGTAGTGATTGTTGCTCCCTTTCCTAATGTTGGCTTTTAATATTAACCAACATATATCAAAGTCTTCATATATGTAACAATATGAAAAACTCTTTGTATGCAGTCTATCTGGAGGGTGGTCACACTGTATGTACTAGAGTGTGCCCTCAGACTCAGCTGATTCTTTATACACCACATATTGCATGTGTACCTAGTGCTTCTTATCATTTGTCTGTCTTTCTTACTGCCTATTCATTGCAGCGTTTTTTTTATTCTTGCGTCACGTTGCTGGGGTATCTGGCTACACTATAGCCTACCTTTTTATGTTTTTATTGATATGTAAAATTAATAAAGAGACTTAAGTGCTAGGACTGACCTAAGCGATGTTTTGTTGGCACGGGTATACACCATAACTCAGTCGCAGACTAGCACCGGGGGCCGCGGGAGACGAGGCTTTTCAGGCTCCAGAAGTTCAACTATGGACTTGGACTGTCCGGCCAGACAAAGGGGCCACCAGGACTTAAGGTTTTCTAGCTGGTGCCTATCGGTGGGGTTCAGCTCACCTCACAAATTCACAGGACTAAAATAAGCTCCTTCGCTCTGTGATTGTCACTCAAGGCACAGGCGCTCTTATCGCTATGTTTTATCTATTGCCGAAATATCTGTGTATTCTTTTTACCCGAGTACATTTTTGTAGTGTATGGTGCTGAAAAGCGTTCCTAATGTAAATATGTTCGTGCTCTGTAGATACTTTCTGTTAGGTGAAGTTCCTTCTGTGCATAAATGTGGTTTTGAGAACGTTTATGTCGGGGAAATATTCACGTTATAGCACTATGGACACCTGAAATGTGACACTGTTCATGTTTTCAGGCAATCAAGCCTCCCTGTTCCAGCGTTGGAGTGGCCTGCAGTCTTGCTCCTATAAATGGGGTAAAGACTTTTCTGGACCATAGTAAAAGTTACTGTCTATCTATCTATCTATCTATCTATCTATCTATCTATCTATCTATCTATCTATCTATCTATCTATCTATCTATCTATCTATCTATCTATCGATCGATCTATCTATCTATCTATCTATCTATCGATCTATCTATCTATCTATCTCTCTATCTCTCTATCTATCTATCTATCTATCGATCTATCGATCTATCTATCTATCTATCTATTTATCTATCTATCTATCTATCTATCTATCTATCTATCTCTCTTTCTCTCTATCTATCTATCTATCTATCTATCTATCTATCTATCTATCTAAAGCCACGAGTTGCTCCTTTTCGTCTGTGTACAGAAAAAAATGGCAGCATATCCACAGGGTGAATGATGAAAAGTGGGGCGAAGCATCCGTCCGTCCGTTCGTTCTTGCTTCTGTCCGTCCATGCTTCCGTCTTTGTGACCATTCGTGCGTCCATCCACCCGTCCGTGCGTGCGTCTGTCCGTGCGTCCGCACGTACATTCGTGCGTTCATCCCTGCGTTCGTCCATGCATCCACCCCTGCGACCGTCCATGCTTCTATCCGTCCGTGCAGCCATCCGTGCGTCCGTCGATGCATCTGTCTGTGTGTCCGTTCATCCATCTAGTCGACCCTCCAAGTATCACCATCTCGCATCTTTTCATCATATATTCCGCATATAGAAGCACCACCAACCAGCGGACATTCCAATGACCAAACGAGAGGTGGCACACGCGCATTTTCTTACGGCTTGCGCTCCGTGTCTACTTTCCACCTTTAACCCCCTCGAGTTCATGGTATATACTAGTTCACTGTATTATTGGCACTGCAGCCCAACGTTCGCTAAACCTTTCTAAAACCAAGGAGATCACGCCCAGAGAGTGTAACGTAGCAAACCTTTCTTGTCAGATCGTGCTCAATGTACATGCCAATGGCTGCTAATGGTGAATGAGAGACAGGAGAATTCGGCTTTTAGATAACGCGCACGCTGCGAAGTTTTTATTGTTCAACAACGCACAGCAGAAATCTCCCACCGGCACCACCTTGCAGGTCAAATCGTAAGACATGTTACGCACTACTACGAGGGAAGAACTGGTTCCCCTTTAAAGAGCTTCACCCCTAAAAGTGAAAAAATTGGCGCCAGTTTGAAACTGCGTACTTACCATCAAACCGTAATACTTATTTAATGGGTAAATTTTTAGACAATTATGACTTACGCAATCATATCAGTAATTAACAGCATGTTTTTTTTGTTGTTGCCACTGACAAAGTATGTGGCGAATATATGTATGTACTCAGCATATGTCATTGAGCGAAACACACCGTATCAAGGGCGCTCTCGAATGAACATCTTCTCGTGCGACGTTCAAATACACCATCTCGGTTTATATATCAGCAGTTTTGTTGTCTGCTGCATTCAATACAGAAACACGCTATAGCTATTTCCTCGTCATTAGAAGGGGCTGCCACAATATGACCTTGGGACTCCACTGACAGCATTAGCGTTGAAAAAGCGCCTCCTTTACTACATGCTTAGTGGGGGTGTCTCTCAGAGTTAAGTGTAGTCTCCGCAAGAAACACTGATAATCTACACCTTTAGTTCTGTAAGCGTCAGAAGTGACGCCATCCAACCACTGGAGCAGCGTCTACGGCAGACGCTACCTCAGTAACTGCTTTACATTGTTTTCAACTTGGAGCCATGAATATTTTGAACTGCCCCCACAACGCAGCTGATGTAGCTGCTTCTCTTTTACTTTCAAGGAGAAGGAGATGGAGCGAACCTTTCAGCTCATGTCCCGGGCATCTTCTTAGAGAGGGCATTGGTCCAGATAAATGCAATTGAAGTAATTGTTTAAAACAAAACTACTTATTTTTTGTCACTCACAAAGTCTCGTCGAACGAAAGTGGAAACGAAGTGTCTGATATATGCTAATATCGCGTAATACAGGGAATAACAGTGGCTGGTCCCACTGTCTAGCAATCAGTATAAAACGAAAGTGAAACGTCTCTTCACAGAGGAATGTCGAGTGTTTGTTGTGGATTGTTGGGACATAAGGGTGAAGGAAGGAAACGTTAGAGCAAGAAATTGTTATGTCAAGTCAAGAACAACAACCAGCTCGAAACTTGCAGCGCGCACCTTAAAGAGAAAGCGCGCACGAAATTAGCATACAGAGTACTAGCGCAAACTAATGGTTATCACAGCTCCACCCTTAAAGCGCACTGCCCATACACGAAAACGCATGAAACAAACCGACAAGAGTACACAGATTGAGTGCGATCAACTGTCACAATTCTTAATTGGTGTCGTGAGCAGCGCGCTTCTTCATAAACATGGCTGCAGCAGCAAGTGTGGTAACCATCATGCTTTCTTGGTCATTATAACTTCAAATTGAACTTACGGTGGAAGCGCAGGACTTGACAAGAGCCCCATACACGAGTTAATCTCACGCGCACGAGAGGGCCACGCCCTGAAGAAGTGCGCGCGCATCGTAACACGCGTGTGGCGATGACCTATATAGCGCGCACAAAGTGAACCCTTCGCGCCATATCGCTGAAAAACAGTTGTTGAAGCTCTGAGGATTGCCAACGGTATATGCTGTATATAAAGTAGCTCGCCTCAGCGAGCTAAATAACGTACACTTATGGTCTAGTGGTTTCACGCCACGCGCTGCGGAATGACTAGGTCATAGACTCAACGCCTGGGGACTGGAGCTTTATCTCGGTTTTTTTAAGTCTGTTAGTTTATATTTTACTACCCGTGACGGAAGTACGTAAATGGAGCCGTGGTAGACCCCGGCATAAAACTATTGCGTGTAAAAAAAGTCCACGCATCTCCATGATGTGTATCATGATGAGTAGACGAAGCTCTGAGTATCGCATGAGTGAGTAAACATACACTGAACGAGCGTTTCACCATATAATGTAAATTGAGTGAAATAAACCTTCGGCCGACAAAGATGGGTCTTAAGGTTCATAATGTCTACGTTTAAATCACTGACTAGTAAAATAAGGTTTGTGTTTGCAGGTGTTTCGTATTGTTATGTTACAATCATGGTTGATACTTTTAACTTTTTTTGCGTCTGACATATGTTTCGACTATACCGTACGTTACCCGCGTGTTGACCCATAAAACGTAGTCGTGACAACGGACACTGAAGGTGAACTAGCCCCGCTTTACTTCGGCCCCAAAACGAAGGAGATTAGCAAGAGATGGAGCGTGGGGAGTGTAGGCACGAATGTTTCTACGTAGGACCGGAACTCATAATCTAGGTTTAGCTGACGACGACAAATTAAAGCATGGAATTAGCAGCTACCACGTTTAATGAACAGACACACACTCAGCAACCGAGAAACGCCCGTGCCAAATAGAGACAAATACTAGGATCGGGAAAGCTTTCAAAAGGTAACACTAGGATTTCTTGTTAGGCTAATTAGTGTCTCCGCTATAGGTCGACCTGTACGCACTCTAAAAGCGTCAGTATCCACCGTAGGGGGCGCTCGCGTAATGAGCCTTTTCGCCAGATCCACAGCTCTTTCCCACTCGACCCTGTTTGAACCGGGGCTTAAGCGTTTTTCGAAAAGCGCAGAAATTATCCGATGGTGAGCCTTTCTGAGCTGTCGGTGTTCGCGTTCCGATAAACTTACTGGTGCATAGAGTGGCCGCCTATAAGGTCACGCAGCAAACAGGTCTCGTTTGCGAAGACATGTCCCCATTTGAAACTCGCTTCATTCATACAGCACCCCTACCGTTCGCGACGCGCTTGTCGGAAGGGAAATTAGGCTTTTGAAGATCGAAACTTACAGTGTAGGGGATGGGGATACGAACATTAGAGTGCGCTAAGAGCCGCGATACAGCTTAAACAAAGACTCGCTATTAGAACATATTCATGTAAGGATCTCACGGTATATGCTCGCTAAAACGAGCTGTATGAGGCCGACATGTTACATCGAGGTCTCATTGATGCTCGTGAAGATGATTTTTATTTGTCTATTGGTTGATTTTTATTTGTCTAAACTTTGTTGTGACGATCGGTAAGATGTATGCATTATAAGCGAAAATTTGTGGTGGAGTGACGTTCTTCACTTTTCCTGTTACTGATGAGAATGGAAGCAATATTTCAAAAAGAAAAACTGGATACATGGCCGAGACTTTTGCTAAAGATTGAATGCTTTAATTCGGTTTTTTAGGTGCTAAATTCCCGATAATAATGTGCAGCACGACGTAGTCATGAGTACCGAATTATTTTTCATAATATTAAGTTCTTTAACGCTCATACATATATAGGTAGACAGATGCCTCTACAGTATGACCCTCTTCAAATACGATCACTGTGCCTGAAAGTTGTATCCGCATCATATAGCGTAACAGAACAACTCAGTCGCTAATCTACTACGACAGATGGGACCCGCACAATACTGCTGCCCAAATATCGAAGTTTTGGTGTTGATAGTACAATGCTCGCTGAACACTATTGCACAAACGAACAGGGTACCACAACAATGACAAGCACACCGCTTAGTTTGAAACACGGGGTGGGCGAAAACCTCCCTCTCTATACCTTCTCCAATTTTCTTTGAAAAGTAAAAATGATTTTTTTATCTCTCTTCTCTGGAATATAATTTTCTAAAATACCAGGGACTTCGATCAAGCACACTGGCGTATGCGAACGTATTGCGCTTTCTTTTTTTTATCGTTTCTTGCCACGTTGCTTGTAATGACGAAAGCGTGCTCGCGACAGTCGACAACTCAGAAAAAAAATATTTTTAGGTTTCCTTATATAAACGAAAAACCGAAAGAATGCTGCCGCTGCAAACTAAGCTTAAAGGCTCCGCTATGTTGCAAGACTGGTGTCAGCTGCGCCATCTCCATTCCTCTCGCGATCTACCTATTCTGCTATTAATTGCGTTTCGGGAGTGCAATGGAACGAAAAAAGGGGGGCTCCAAGCTTCGACTCACACAATTGCGGGACGCTCATGACCAGCCACATTGTGGTAGCTGAGCAATGAGGTACGAATGAGCCCGGTAAAACGTAATGGTCAACCAGTTTCTCTCATGTGGCTCACCCCGATCCAGGATTTCAGCGATGACTACAGAACCTATTTCTTTTTTTTTTTCAGTTTCCAGCTGTCTTTCGTTCTCCCGCGTGAGTGCGCTCAAAAAACGACCGAATGCAGGCATGTATTCCTCACCATTATCCCGGAAGGAAAGGCAAAGAAAAGCCAACGTGACAACGACAGTCATGGACGTACCTTTGTACATTGGCTACATCCTTCCATTATCACCTACACAAAAAAAATTCCTTGCGCGGGAGCCAAAATGAAGTCCCCCAGTACCCCTAAAGCTCACGCCTCTTCTCATTAACTTTGTGCGTGCTATCTCTGGCGAACACTTTTTGGTTATAACGCTCGGACGCATACCTGTAATAATTATTTTTCCTGGTTCCTCTTTCGCTCTCTTATTCCGACGTCCTTCAATGAACTCTTGCCGCGAGAATGTTTTCTTTTTCTTCCTCAGTCCCTCGTATCCGACATCGTGGCCGGGAGCCTCAATCAGATTGCAGACTCATTTCAATTTGCCTCCGGATCCCCTGAGGGTCAGAGCTCCATCTAATGGAATATCTGCGCCGAGTCGGCGTCGTCACCGCCCCGCGTCACTGTCCCTGCAGATTTCGCTCGTCCCCGAAGCTGCCACCACCCTTTCTCATCCAGTCTGCTCCCCGCTTCCCGAAAAGCAACCTGGCCCCCTAACCTGTCCCCTCTCTCCCCTACACTCTGGTGCCTGCTCTCAGTACATACCTGCTTCAGCGGGAGCTGACAAAACGCTCGCGCCTCCACCATCGCTCAACATCGCGACACCACTCCGTTATTTCGTTCTTCGTTCCATCTTTTGCTGGTTTTGCGTGGTGGTAATCCGAGCGAGAGTTTATTTTGCATTCTGACATTGAAGGGAGTGACGCACATCTTTGATTTCATTTGTGCGGCGTTCGTTTGCACTCTGAGGGAGTTGTATTTGCTGGCTTTTTGTTAGAAGCTGTTGTTGCTGGTGTTACTTTTAGAGGAAACGAGACTGCCTGCATTCCTAAAGAAGAAAATATTTGTCATCTCATGATTTATTTTTAACGGTCGGGAGAGCACGAGGACGATAGTGGATCGGCAAAAGTCGTACTTGATCTTGTTATGCAATGTTGGCTACAGACGAAACACACACAAAAAAAATTACGAAAACGCACTGAGTCCTATCTACGTATGCTAACCAGGAGGAGCATGCGAAGCGCAAAAAGAAAAAAAAACAGCGAAAATGAATTTAGGTGGGGAAGAGACATGTACACAAGTGGCACCTGCAAATTTTCTTACGCTGCATGCGTTATCTTGTGCTGTTTATTTCGCACAGGCTTATAAAACACGCTCGCAACGCGTCAGCCAATGCTTTACGCAGAAACTACCTGCACCGCTTCTTCTGTTGCAGCATGCACGTATATGGTATGCAGTAAAAACTAAAACATACAGAAAAGTATGTTTCCGAAATTTACGCGGAAATCTGCTCTCGTCGTTATTTGAAGTCCTGCCCGTTGCTTCTTGGAGTGAGCCAATGACGCGCGAATGCAGTCACCAAATCTTCATGATTGGCGTAAAGTAAGTGCGTAAGCAAGGGAGCGAGATTAAGTCACCGTTTGCGATCAACGTTTTTTTTTTTTACCAACGTTCACGCGCGCTGCTTATTCGCGCAAGCCTGCGGAGCTTTCTTGCATCCCTATCTCACACCAGCCCGTCTAGTGTTCATTGGAATTTATTACAAAAAAGAAATAGGACTCAGCTCAATGTGAGATTGTTTGCAGTTGTTCGGGATGAAGCGCTCAAAAGCGAAACAACAAACACAGAATGCGCAAGCCTTGTTTGCGAAAGGTCACGTCTACGTTTAGAAAGAGACTGCCTGCGTGCGTTGACTTTCACACACCCGCAGGGCAAGAGAGCAAACAAGAAAGCGTAGGAGGCCGCTGTAATATTGGTACAAGAAAGGAAATCACATCGCAAATATTGCGTTCCGAGTGAAAATTGGATTAGTAAATGTTTTCACGCGACAGCAGTGAAACAGAGAGCTTGAAGAGATGCATATAAGATACAATGACATCTGGGAGAAATTCCGTATGTATATGAATAGGTTACCATGCTGTCATGAAGCGACTTTTTGAGAATATGGAGGAATGTATTTTTTTTTCTGCACAAGAATCATATATCGAAGAAACAGAAAAAGAAGATTACTGCGGCGGAGAAATTGACTGACCTTTAAGAAATAAAGGATAAAATTGATAGGAATAAAAGGTGACTTACAAGTCATGGCCGCTGAGTCTACACTCTATGTCAGACGCCTGCGATAAAACTGTGGCAGTTGAACTACAGGGCCAGCAATTCAGTCGCTACTTTATTTGAACACCTTTAAATATGGCCCCCGATTGTCCTGTAGCACAATCTAAATCTCTCCATCATTTCATCAGTGAAGTACTGAAACACACAGGGTTGTTGCAAGCAAGCAAACATTTTACATGATGCTTATATAGGAAGTTTATGGCGGTAGCACCTAGGCGGTGTGTGTGAGCCGCAGGATTTCTCTGATGGGATTATTTTGCTTTGCAAAACTACGGATGTTATATCTGTTACTCTAAGACAGTTGGTTGATTGATATGTGGGGTTTAACGTACCAAAACCACTATATGATTATGAGAGACGCCATGGTGGAGGGCTCCGGAAATTTCGACCACCTGGATTTCTTTAAAGTGCACCCAAATCTGAGCACACAGGCCTACAACATTTCCGCCTCCATCAGAAATGCAACCGCCGCAGCCGGTATTCGATCCCGCGACCTGCGGGTCAGCAGGCGAGTACCTTAGCCACTAGACCACCGCGGCGAATACACAGACAGTTGTAGGCAAACGTGTTTCTCCGTCCTGTCGGAGTTAAACACTGTTACTTTGTTGAGAATGGAGCCCTCGGTGTTTCCAGAACAATCTAGCAAAACCATTTCAGACGTCACATTTCCTCCAGCTTTCGCATACCCATTGTGAAGCGCACATCCGCAAGACAGTGATGAAGCTACAATCAATGTATCTTAAAGCGTTGCTATTCCAGCATTTCTGAAACGCACTGTTCTTCAGCAGGCATGGAAGAAAACTAATAGTATATCACCTGTACTTGGTGAGAAAGTGATATTTTCACAAGGCGACATTTTTAAGGATTAACCTAACCTTGAGGTGAAACTATTTTGAGAATAAGAGCCTCTCTGTAGTCCTTTTTCATTAAGAAGTATGAAGGCATGATGTGTAGGAGGAGGGGGGGTGTTCAGGTCGAAAATGTCTCGATAGGCAGTAGAGATTAGCCGAATTACAGCATGCCATGCTACCGTATGAGGTATCAGAATGAAAACCATCCAAACTTCTCTCACATCTCGTGTACAGTAGACCGGACTGACGACCCTACTCTACTCGTGTGTTCACGGTAAACGGCGTCAAAAGAAAGCAAGGATTGTACGACACTGTGTACGAGAGAGAGGTCTCGGTCTTTTCATTGCAACACAAAGGGAGTATACGCGATGTTCTGAGGAGGAACAGCTAATTCCTCGCTTCCTTGAGCACGATCGAAAGCAGAGGGTTCTTCAGCGGTGTTGAGAGGGTGTGTTCTACGGGCGCTCGAGGATTGCGTGCCACCTAGCGGTGTCAGCGTAAACACCCATCTAATCCTATAGCCAACAGGCAACAGTGGCGTCACCCGAGACCCTTCTTCCCTCTTGCGTATTTCTCGTCCTGACTGTGCACTTCTCACGCACTCCAGCTCAGCCTCTCGGAGACATCGATTGCCTGGCCTCTGTTCCATGTCACGCATCTCCTTTATCCGTTCGCCTGCACTTGCACCACCTCCGCTGTCCTTAATCCGGTTGCAATTAATGTTTTTTTTGCACCCTGCCTAATAATTTCCGAGGTGTAAGGGCTCTGTTAAGTTTGTTTCGTTTCATTGAGTTAATTGTGTAAAGTTAATGAGTGCAGTCTCCCAGCTACCATCGGCGAAATGCGTTAGGATTCACCGTGAAAAGTCCTCGGCAAAAATGCACGCACACACAGACACACACGCAAAATTTTTCTAAAACACAAACATCTCAGTAACGCTGGGAAGTGAACTACTGCTTTAAGGAAGTTTGTGTGGTGATAAAGACAAAAAGAGAGTAAATTATACGCATTATAACGTCATGGCATTACTTGTGGAGTTGAATTGAAGTGAAATAGGAGAGTAAAGGCAAGGTGTAATGTTCAAAGCCAGAAGGATATCCATGTTAGCTGTACTTCACTATTTGTTTATAAACAAAAATTAACAGAGAAACCGCCCTTATACAGCTCTACGTGCACAACGAAGTGACATAGTTGTAATTTTATAAAAGCCGTAAATGAACGTGTCTAAATCTGACTGTACTTATTTTCGTTTGAATGAAACACCGGAATACGCAGTTCTCCGATGTAAAGATGTTAGCCTTGCAATACGGAGGGTTTTGTAGCTAAATTCACATGAGAGGTATTGAAAATGTGATTTCAGAAAAAAGGCTCTCCTGGGCACGTACAACTTCATTCGTATGAATATATGCGATCGAAGTAGTACGTGCATTTTTAGTACGAACTATTTAGCGAAGAACCAAAGCAAACACTCTGACAAAAGGTCACTCCTATTGCGAGAGAGAAGAGAAAGGCCGTGAAGTTAACCAGATATTGAAATCCAGTTTGCTACCCAGCACTGAGGTAGGAGAAATGGGCCAAAAAAAGGCGTAGAGAATGACAAAAAGGGAGAGAAAAAATGCACGTGCGTTAAGAAGAAAACAAAACAACACACATGCAGGAAGGTCGTTCTGGCTACAACCGTGCAGAAAAGCCAATCGATCGCAAGAAACGCAGTAGCGCTTGCATGGCCTTCTCCTGTGACGTTGAATCCTGGCAATATTGTCAAATTCTTTTTTTCAACAGAGGTTAATTATCTAATTTGCTGAGCTCATTGCGACGGCATAGTCACTTTCCACTCGACTATAGGAAGTCACAAAATGTATGTCGTATGGCTGCTTCGTCACCGCAGTGGTCTCAGGCAGCATTGTCGGACACCCAACGCGCAAAGCGTATGCATTCGTAAACGCAACGCCCAACCACAGCCTATACATGGAAGAGTCACGTCTGCTCGGCGGAACCTCGGTGGGACTTCAAGACTTAACGTAGGGTTGAAAGAGTACAGTAGGGCATGCTTGATATTTTGTCTCTATCCAAATGCGACCAATAGAAGCAGAATCGAACCCGCGACTTTCGGGTCAGCACAAGAGCACTGTAACATCTGTACCATACCACCATCGTGGAAGCAGATACAAAACTCAATAGTGAATAACTCACAGTGTCATTTGTACAAGCTCCTAAAATGACTTGAAAGCCAAAGCAGCCTTTTTCTTCTTCTTTACAGTTCACTTTATTCATATTGTGAGCGCGGCAAGCGAATGATTCTTCAATCTCTTTAGATATCATCATCACCTGTACATCTTCATCATCTGTAAATATCATCACCCGTGTGATTTAGGTCAAGCCTGGCTGAATAAACGGGTTCCTCACATGTGGTGGACGGTGCTTCCCGTTTCCCCAAGTCCTCTCGCCCGTTCTCACTGGAGCGCCGCTCGGGTCGTCGCATACAACCCCCTTCCATGGTGGCCCAAGAAAACCCTGGCCCATCCAACGTCGCCGTCGTAGTGCAACCACTGACACCCACTTCACTCAACAACATTCGTCTGCGTGAACCATCTTCGTTTTCCGGTCAGCGAGGCGATGATGTAGAATACTGGATCAAGAACTACGACATCGTCAGCGACTTGAACAGGTGGGACAATAGAAAGAAGTTGCGCAGCGTCTCATTTTACTTGTCCGATGTTGCCAAAACTTGGTTCTGGAACTATTACCCGGAATCTTCCCGACTGGGACTCTTCCGGAGCATGCAACTTCGTCAAATTTTGAGTGCCCCTAAGTTCGCGCTGAGGCAGCAAAAAAGAGCTCACTGAACGCACGTAGTTGCCGGATGAATCTTACACCTCGTATATTGAGGTTGTCCTTGCAGTGTTTATGTCTCAGAAATACCAAATACGCCACGTTATTAAAGGCATCAACACTATCGCCTATAACGCCCTCGCCACGCCAAATCCTACCACCACCTAGGACATGATAACCATCTGTCAGCGACTTGACGAGCTTCAGTCTCTTTGCCTCTGCTACGATGCCACCGACATTCGTTTGCCTGTACCCCTCAACTTGCGTGCGCATATTCGCGACATCGTTCGGGAAGAGCTTCACAGCCACTGCTCTTCCTGCGGTGCGGAAGTTACTCTCCCTTCTGCAAAAGATAGCTTTCGAGACCTGATTAAACAAGAGATCGCGTCCGCATCGCGTCCGACGTGATCCAACGGTCCCTGCGCGCGCCAGACGCCCGCTTACGCTCAAGTTTCCGCGCTCTCTGCCACACCCACCGTTTCTGTGCCTACACCAGGAGACTATACTTCTGTGGCTTCGTTGTCACCGCCAGTGCGTGCACCGTCCTTACTACGCACCTCAGCACCCTCCTCGGCCAATCTATTACTACTGTGGCTATCGAGGACATATCGCTCGGTTTCGTCGAAGGTGCCAACAAGATGAGCAACGCGGCTACGCTCCTGAAGTACATCGAAGCTTCTGTCCGACCATGCACTACCTACGACTACCCTCTCGCTCGTCCTATTACCGTTCACCGTCTCCTACCTACCGTACTGACTTGCCTGGAATTCCCGTACGTTTCGCCGCAGTTCGCCTTCGGCGAGGTCGCCGTTCACTGTCGCCTCTGCGGCCCGCCTCCCATTTCACGAACGCTCACGCGGAAAACTCCTTGATGCAATTTCAGGAGGGGAAACTGCATCCACCGGATAGCTAACAATTCCTCCAGAGCGGCCATTGAATTTGATAGTAGTGTTTGTAGAAGGTGTACGCTTTGAGGCTCTTGTAGACACTGGCTTTGCCGTTTCGATTATTCATGCTGATTTTTTTCCGCCTTTGAAAAGTCGCCACGCCTTATGGCAGCCCACCTCTCGATGCACCAACCAACGCTCTCATTCGTCCACTTGCACAGTGTACCGTACGTGTCTGCATAAAAGGTATTCGTCATCACATCGTTTTCGCGGTATTTCGTGAGTGCACCGACGCTCTCATTCTGGGGTGGGATTTTGTCTTCTGCGTCCGTTTTATTATCTTGTCCTCAGCACCTCCTGCACCTAAATGCCACTAACTATTCGCCGCTTGAACACGATGGATGCATCTGCCTTATCACCACGTTAAATTGTGTACTTCGGACATACATCGAAGAAATTATAAGTGTTAATTGCACCAACATTGTGGATGGTGACGTACTAATTCTCCCTTACGGCCATACCCTACGTAGGGGCATTGTGATCACACCAGGGCTCATTCGCTTCTTCGATGGGTCTACCTACCTAACCGTTTTAAATCAAACGCCCGAGTGTGTAGAGCTCCCCTGTGGCTCAACAGTATCTTGCGTGGTTGACAGTGAGCCTGTTGCGATTGTTACTCTTCCGAACAACAACTACAACGATGTCCCAAAGTCACAATCACTGCCATTCAATGCCTCTTCCACACCTGTGCCGGCAACCATAAGCACTGACTTAACACCTGCTCAAACTGAAGATTTGCTCACCCTGTTGAATAGACACCGTTCTCTAATTGATGTGAACTCGCCCGTCCTCAGCATGACTACCACCGCTACTCACAGCATCCAGACTGACGGCTCTCGTATTGCACATCGGTGTCCATATCGCGTGTCTCAGGCAGCGAAAGATTATCGAGGAAAACGACTGAGACATGCTGCGACGCAACATCATACGTTTGGACTCCGTAATGCGCTCAACACCTTCTAACGCATGATAGATGGTGAATTGCGTGGTTTGAAAAGAAAAACGTGTCTGTTCTATTTCGATGACATAGTAGTGTATTAGTCCACAATCTCGCAGCATCTACAACGTCTTGATGAAGTCCTCACATGCCTTGCAAAAGCCGTTCTACAGCTTAACCCCAAGAAATGTACCTTTGCTAGCAAGACAATCAAGGTTTTCAGCCACCTCGTCAGCAAAGAAGGAATTCGGCCAGACCCCGAGAAGCTTGCTGCCGTTCCTCGATTTTCCTCGTCCACTTCGTCAAAAGGACCTGCGCAGCTTTCTTGGGTTATCTTCTTACTTCCGGACGCTTCATACATGGCTTCGCAGAACTTGCGTCTCCGCTCCATCAACTCCTCGCAAGGAACGTCACCTTCGTTTGGTCGAAGACTGCGAAAGCGCTTTCACGGCATTGAAGCAAGCCCTCAACGTCGGATCCGGTACTGTGTCACTTCGATTCAACCGCACCCACCATCCTTCACACCGACGCAAGTAGTAATGGTCGAGGTGTGGTACTCTTGCAGCGTGACAAAAACTCACGCGAACGTGTCGTTGCTTCCGCAAGTCGTGTTCTTAACGCTGCAGAAAAGAATTTCACTATCACCGAGCAGGATTGCCTTGGTGTTGTTTGGGTAGTGCAAAGATTCTGACCATATCTTCACGGCCGTCATTTTACCGTCGTTACTGACCATAGCGCCCTATGGTGGCTTTCATCGCTCGAAAACTTACCGGGTCGCTGGGCGCTTCGCCTGCAAAAGTACGACTTCGATGTCGCCTATAGATCTTGGAGAAAGCATCTAGATGCTGATGCTCTATCACACTGTCCTTTGCCCAGCGGAGGCCACTCACCATCGATACTCCAAAACGAGAGTACCTCTTCAATCGCAGTGCCAAGTTGATCACATCGCACCCTATCGGTCCTTGTTTCACAACAACGTGTCCACCCATACTGCCACACCATTGCTGACCACTTGACTGGCTCTACTACTCCTCCAAACCGCAGACTTTGTCGACAACTTAAACAATTTAAGCTGGTCGGTGGTTCTTTATACCGCTTCATTTACCACATCGATGGCAAAAAGTAAGTACCTGTCATCCCACGTTCTCTGCAACGTGAAGTTCTGGAAGCCTTTCATGATGGTCCAACCGCCACTCATCTAGGCTATCACAAGACTTACGACAAAAAACGAAGTCGTTTTTTTTTCGCCTGGCCTCTATGCAGCCGTCGCTAAGTACGTCGCCTCCTGTGTCAATTTGCAATGGCGAAAACGACCGATAGCTGCTCCGGCTGGCAGAATGCAGCCTCTTCCTTGTCCAGCCTCGCCTTTTGAAGTCGTTGGAATCGACTTCAATGGCCCTCTTCCTATATCATCGATTCGAAATCGCTGTATTGTCATGGCCGTCGAACACCTTACCCGCTACGCAGACACAGCTTCTATACCATCTGGGACTGCCACTGAGGTCGCCGATTTCTTTCTTCGCCACATCTTTTTGCGCCATGGAGCTCCGCGCATTCTCCTGGGCGATCGAGGCAAAGTCTTTTTCTCTTCTATTGTCGAGCAACTTTTGCTTGCCTCGAACACTGTTCACAAGACCACTTCTAGCTACCACCCGGAGACTAACGGTTTGACTGAACGCTTTCATCGGACCTTATCGGACATGATCGCCATGTACATTTCCCCAACCACACGAACTGGGATGAAATTCTACCCTTCGTGACATTCACCTATAATACAGCTGCTCAACGCACTACCGGCTTTTCTCCATTTTTTCTCGTCTATGGTCGCTCACCGAGTTTCGCTCTGGACGTCTCTTTCCTTTCGGCCCCTGCACCCTCGACGGCTCCTTTCTCAGAAGAATTTTTATCTCGTCTCGCACACTGCCCGCGTTAACACGGGCTCTCTCAAAACTCGAAAATCTCGCTATGACTCGTCTTGTCGTGTTGTGAGTTCTTCCCCTGGTGACGAAGTTCTTCTATGAACTCCACTGCGCGTCCCCGGCTTATGCGACAAATTCATCAGTCGCTTCATTGGGCCGTACATGGTCGTAACCACTAGGCCACGACCGAGGGTCCATGCCGTACATGGTGGTCGAACAGACATCTCTTGTAATTTACCGCGTTTCTTCTTTTAGCACTAATCCTGATCATCGTTGCCGAGGGAGAGAAATAGTGAACGTATCTCGTTTAAAGCCTTATGCACGACGCATTTCATGACACTCTCAGGCAACCAGGTGGTTGCTTTCACCGCGTGGGGGAATTAGTGTGAGCGCGACAAGCGAATGACTCTCCATTCTCTTTAGATATCGTCATCATCTGTACATCTTCATCATCTGTAAATATCGTCACCAGTATGATTTAGCTCGAGCCTGGCTGAACAAACCAGTTCCTCACAATATTAATACTGGTATTGAAGCGCATAGTCACATTTCCCATTAGCTGAGGCAAGCACTGCTGTTCTCCTTAAAAGGCCTTAAAGAGGAAGAACAGTGACTTCGTTTAGGTTAACAAAATGCATCCTGAGAAGTCTCATGTCATATGTTTCACTATAATAAGTTATTTATTAGCAGAAAAAATTAGGTCGAAGTTTTTTTTTAATTTTGCGCTAAAATCACGTGACTTAGTAAAGTTTATAATGTATTTTCAGCTTTCCGTGGCATTGGCTCAATTAAATTTTTTGGAACTTCGTATGCTAAGTCTATGACATCCACATATTACGATGTGCTTCATGTTTATCGATAGGAAGCTACGTAGCACCCAACAGGCGCTTTCGAAATTTCTCACACCGCGGTGTTTGGTGGGGGAACTTCAACATGGCGTCAGCACCCGCATTTGTTTTTCTAGCATTTTCTGGATTACTAAGCGTCATGTTGTGGTAAGTGTGGTATATTGGTGATTGTGAGATCGTACTTTACTAATACGCGAAAAATTGTTCTTGCTCTTTAGTGTCCCTTTAAAGAGCGCAGTTCACCATTTCCTTCACTTACATATCGTTCTATGACTGCTCTTTATAAATTCGGCAAATAATTTCCTAGAGTGGGAAACACCCAATTTTTTATATTCCATTCACGATAAGTTGAAATTCCAACAACTTACAGCTTTTGCGGCAGCTCTGCTACACGATATTCAACAACGGGGGTCCCTGCATTTCTATTCGTAACGGCGTGCTCTTGACTCATGGAATAGCAATGCGATCATGGAATAGCAATGCGAAGAAGGTCGGAGATAAAAATTAGAAATGAAAGGAAATCGGAGTAGGCAAATCTGGGTCCTATACTTTGTTTATTCTTTTCTGAATGGCAATACTTGCCTTGTAGCGATATGGGGTAGCAACAAGAACATACAACGACACTACAATGCAGGCTAGACAAAGACAGCCCTTCTGAAGTAAGCTCGCAGAGAGAATAACAAAGACTCTGGCGGGAAACTGTACTATCGGCGGCTCCTAGGGAATATACATCTGGACGGCAACGAGGCGGCTCGGTATCTTTGTTTCCTATCTCCTCCGTTTCCGGATACGTGACCTGGCTTCTCGTTGAAGGGGCATCCGTCAGACCAGCCCCTCTTTGCGCGTAGGCCACGTCTGGGCCTTGGTACCCAACTTTACTAGGCCGAGGCCCCGGGAAATTCCCGAAATGAAGAGGGAACTGGAGGGCAATCGACGGGCGTGCTCGAGACGATAACCCCGCGGCACTCCACTCGGCTACTGTCTTGTTTGTCTTTAGGTCTTTCTTCACGCCTCGATGGCACAGTTTTGTCGCGGGAACGTGGTTGGTGACACTATCTGTCTCAGTGGCTGTATGCTGTCTGGAGCAGGAATAATTACCCATTTCTGTGGCCTGCTGGAATGGCGGTGTAAGGATTACTGTTAGTTGTTCAACACGCCTCTCTGTAGAACCAACAATAGCACCAATGCTGACGTAAATGAGATTTCGCTGGAAGGCCTCTTAGATGTGGGTTGAAGGAAGGGAGGGGGGAGGGACAAATACAGTGCTCGGCGATAGGTTACGGTGAGCGTGAGAGTGATCGTGGCGCATGGTGACTGCATCCGGTTAACGTGCGTGACGTCTACGCTTCCCAGTTGATCCAACCGTGCGCTGTAATCTTTCGTAACTCACGCCTGCCAGCTACAGCCGCTTCGCGAGATGCGGCACGTGAACGCAGTGTTATGAAGCCGGCGGCAAGCAGCGCTCCACCGGTGCCACCGAAAACCACAGACTAGACGGCGTTTTACCGGATGCAGGACATCATCCATCACGAATGCACTGGCCTTCACCGACCCGATCAACGCCGGCAGCCACGCGCTTCGAGAATTGCGTTTCATTCTCCAATCACTGTACTTATAACGTCATAAACTAATTTGAACAAGCAACCTTGCATCTGAACATGGATATGAGTGGAATATAAATTGATGACCTAAGACAGGTAATCACCTATATAGAAGAACAGTGGCGGACAATGTGGTAAATGTGGCACTTATCTGCGAAACCCTGCAATTCATAGTTGACCTTCCGCCTCCATTTTCTTCGGTGTTGGACTTCAGCTATTTTCATGCACGTACTCCATGCTAGTGCACGTCCCTCTTACAGAATCTAGCGCTCTGTGCATGCGAAGATCAATAATCGTGTAGAAACTGGAAGAAGTCAAGAGAGATATAAACGTTAGTATAACAATAAAAATGCTACATTTTTGTCGCAACCCATAATATATTAGAGTAAATGCAGGTGCCCTTCATAGGAAAAAAGAACAAACACTGCTTTCTCTTAAAGGAAAAAAGTAGGGAACCTCTTGACGAAGCGAAAATGCGTAACAAAAAGGTCGACAACTGTGCAGAAAATGTAGATTCTAGTAGAAACGAAAAGACCGTAAAATATAGTCTGAGATCTCAACATTTTTCTTGCATTGTGAGTAGGATTTCTATTTTTTAATACCTAAAGGTAGCAAAAACCATCATGTGGTGCTACCTAGCGGAGAAGAATTGAAGCTGAAATATGAAAATATAAAGTTGACCACTTTCTTGTACGTAGTCGCGTAGACTGAGGCTGTCATGCGCGCCAATCCTCAAAGTTGGAGTATATATATTATTATCCAACCCCGCTCAATTATGCGCTGCTTACGACGTACAAGAAGTTTCTCGGTGAAAAGCGGCGCTGTCATCACGGCCGCCAGTGGACAAAGTCAAGCCACGGCGCATGCGTGCGGAATGCACGCATGCGCACTAAACTACCACGCTTGACCACGAACCACTCTCGCGCTAACTTTTGACAGCATGTGAATAAACACGTCGTGTTCGCTGTATATAGAACAATTATGACTACAAATTCTTATCGGCGTTTTCCACTTTGCCATTCCGTGATTAGACTCACTTACCAGTAAACCTTGCCGCTCCGCTAAAAAATGGCACCATAAACATTGGTTGTCAGTGGCTTCAAGCACTCGATCAGGTGCTAATGCAAAATAATTCCAGTGATCCGGTAGGAGTCAATCACCAAATATTTTTGTGATTTTCGTACGAAATTCGGGGCGAATCTGCAGCCAGATATCCTCCTGCTTCCTCGCCTGCGGTTAGTCACCGTACTATTTCGGGGCACGGAAGACGTCAAAGCAGAAAGAATTACCAGCTAACGAGGCTAGTAGCTGATAGAATTGAGGGCACAAACAAAAGGAAACGCAAGATCGAGCCGGAGGAGATATTGATGGCCATTCTTCAAAAAGGAACTCGACAACGTGCCGTGCCTGCGCCTGGCGTGACTCGGGTATCGTCTTGCGTCGTCCCTGTACTGCTGACTGTGCCGCCACATGCTGTGAGTGAGCTCTAGCGAGAAGAATTGAGCGCCATAATACTGCTGAGTCCAGCAGAAAGAAAAGAACGCACGGAAAAAGGGAACAAAGATAAGCGGAAGCACGCTTCTTCAAATTTCACTGCCGCTTCGAATTTCGCTTATCTCTGTGCTTCCGACTGCAAGCCAGCGTGTGTGGGCTCTACTCATAACAGAAGTTCTCCAACCACCACCACTTGGCGAAGACGCACCTTCGCCACCGGAAGGATTCTTTGCAAGGTGCTGAATAAACCTTACCTCTCCGTGTTTTTTAATACAACATCTATTTCGGTGTTGTATATTATGCACTTATGTTTCAGCTCTTTCTTGCAAAACCTCTGCGCCATTCCTACTATGTTGTGAGCCCGACCGGCATGCCGAAAACGTTTCTTATCTGAAACCAGCGGAGCTCCGCTCGAGAAGCCACGCACCTTCCCTCACTCTACACCCAGTTTACATTACGTCGTTATCGGTGCAGAACCTGATACGCACGGTTTCAGTGGGCCAGCTGCATCGCTGATGTGCGGCGGTCTAGAGAAGCGTGGTGGGTAGTTGCTGCGTAGCGTCTAGCATTCAGAGACTCAAGTATCGTTCACGCGATTGTGTCATGAAAACAGGACATACAAGTCTCCTGTACCGTACCTCGTTTCCTGAACGAAAAGGCACGTTTATTTCATGAGAAGCAGCTTTGCTCGAAAGATGGAGAAAAGTGCAGCAATTCTTGTAAAAGAAAAGAAGATGTCAGAGCTTGCACGACTTCACAACAAAAAAAAAAAGAAAACAGTAGAGTAGAATGGTTGTTCTGTACGTAACGATAAAGTTTAGGTATAATAATTGTTGTGGTTTAACGTCCCAAAACAACGATATTTGGGTTCGAGAGACGCCGTACTGGAGAGCTGCGGAAATCTCTACCGCCTTGAGTTCTTCAACGTGCGCCTATATCTGAGCACACGGGCTTCAAGCACTTTCTCCGTGGCCGTTATTTGATCCCGCACCTTCACGTCAGCTGCAGGGAACCTTAACCAGTAGACCCCCATGGCGTGTAAGGCATGCGCACATGGGAGGAGGGAGTGGTTGCTTACAGCTTCCTACTCCAAGTACCTCATCCTTGCAATGAATTCTCATTGTAGGGGCTTCAATAGGAGGAATTCGGGAGGGAGGGTGGCAAGGGGCGGGGGCTACGAGGTGAAACCCCCCCCCCCCCCCCCAATCACCATTCATACAGAAACCTGTACATTTCTATGAAACAGGTATTCACAACAGCCAGCTTGTGCCCATGATTCGGCTGCAATTGGCCGAAACGGACGCCTTTACACGTGGCAGGTGTGAAAAGCATAACGAAATTCGGCTGCCAATTTCACCCGCCTGGTTCACTCCGTACAACTGCGACTGTTCATATTCGTTGACATTAGCAGTTTGTCATACATAAAATATGCAGTGGTGCTCAAAACGTTTGTGGTAAGACACATAGTCTTACTTAGCGTTTCGAAGCAGCCGGTGTACGCAGAAGTTATTTAAGCACTTGAACGTTTTAAACGAACACAACGTTGCACTGACCTCAACGAGCATCTTGCGTAGTCTGTTGTTGAGCGTGGTTGATCTGGCCGGTTGGACATCTCTTGGGCTGCGCTGGTTAACGGCATGATCAGCCGAATTCCTTTGAAGAGAGTCACCGAGCCCTGCAGGCGCAAGAAGTAAGCACAGTACACCACTATTATGCAAGCGAGCCGTTGCTAGGTGGCGCAGCATAAAATACAATCATGTTAGACATTTATAACGGTCAGCGAAATAAATGAAGCTTAATAGTACGTTATGTTGGGCTAGTTGGTACATATTAGGCTGAAATACGTGGCGCAAGGTTGACCAAGAGAAAAAAAGAAAAAAAAAGACGAGACAGAAAGAGCGCCTGTCTCGTCTTTTTTTTTTCCTCTTGGTCAACCTTGCGCCACGTATTTCAGCCGAAATAAATAAAAGCAACTTTATAAGAGAAAACGCAGATTAATGTTTCTTTGAAACAGTTTCCTAATCTTCTTTTAGTCACTCAAGAAAGAGACAGAGAAATATATATATATATATATATATATATATATTATATATATAGATATATATATATATATATATATATTTCTCTGACACACCACCTACACACATATATATATATATATATAGATATAGATCTATATATATATATAATATATATATATAGATAGTAGTATGTGTGTGTGTGTGTGGGTGTGTGTGTGTGGTGTTGTGCGTGTGACAAGTGACAGTGATCACAAGAAATGTATGTTCTTACTCGGTGGGTCCAATCAAAAAGCCTTGAACATAAGATTACGTCAATGCACAATTCTGAGAGCCTCAATGGTCTAGTCTGTTGTTGCGTCCAGTTGAAGTCCAGTAACAGGTTTTTCATTCGACCACCTGCCGTCAATCAGGTCTAAGTATGAAGGTAATTCGTATTATTCTCTATATTATTCAGGCCGGCAATAGTTTGCGTGCCCGCTGTATTAAATCACAGTCCGTGGATATTATGACTAAAATTGAGAAAATCAAGATTTTTTCTTCGAAGGTTGATTATAATGACGACGATTATCCTCCATCACAAACAATTTTTCTTCATTTTCATCCACAACATGTCTTCCCTACCATCACGACTGCCTCCTCAACATGACGATGGTTAACTTTTTCACCCCGTCATACTCTTCATGACTGCAATCCTTTTTTTTCTCGCCACAGAAGGAAATGTATGTTTCTTCGTCATCTTTTTAATCATTATCATCAACAACAACACTATAATCTTTTGAAAAATGTAGTGTGCACGTGTGTCTAGACAACGAAGAAAACACTCGCGCATCTTTGATTACGTGTCATTTGAAAGGCCTTAAATTTCATATCCTCAATTCTTGGCCAATCCCCCTTAAAGGCAAGAGCCATAGTGGAGACATCATCATCATTATCTAAACCAACCACTGTCGTATAAAGCGCAAAGGAAGGCGCACGTACACAACACCTGCAAAAAAAATTATGTTTGCGGATGGAGGTAATTTTAGCACTGGTCTCGTCTAATTAACCGTTTACTTACTTACGCATACGACGTTAGAGCTTTCTACGAGAACACGGCGAGTAGGACACGGGAAATCAACGACTTTCACTGGGCGTTGATGGGGCGCTTGTAATTGGGACACGTACGGCGTGGTATGTTCTTGTTTGCACCCGGGAGGGCTTGTTTGCCAGCCTCGCTACCACAGCTCGGTCGGTGCCTCTCCGAAGTGGACCACGGCAACCAGGATTTTTTTCGCAGAAATATTCGTCTCGTTTGTTGCTGTTTTGTGTTTTTTAGACTTTGTAAGTTCTTGATTTCGCTGCCATCACTGCTTGCCCTGGTCTTGAAGCGCAGGTTTTTTTTACTCTTTCTTTCTCTCTCACTTACACAAACATGTCTTGTGGCTTTGCAGGGGTACAAAATTTTCATGAAGTGTAGGCTGTGCGGTCATTAAGTGCAATGGTTCCAATGCGCAAGCAATACTAGCATGCCTGAACGCCCAAGCACCATTTACCAGCAGTAATAACAATTATACCTGTGGTTTTACGACATGAATATGAAGCACGTAGTGCTGGTCTTTGGAAATTTAGATTGTCGGATTTTCTTCAACGTGCACTGCTATCGTACAGAGGAAAATCCTCTAGCATTTCACTATCCACCGAAATGCGATCGCCACGGCCAGGATCGAACGGGCTACCTTTGGGTCGGCTCAGAGATCCGCAACCGCTGTTCTACCGAGACGGGTGTGCTGATCGGCAGTAAAGCGGACCATTAATTATGAAGCAGCACTTGCAGAGAACAAGAAAAAAAATGCTTAGTGATCGCAGAAAGATGTGTCATTTAGTGACTTTAGTAGCAATACTACCATTTACATACCGAATATTTTCATTCTTTGAGCTTCAAAGCGAACAACTTCACCTGTCTCAGCAGAGGAAATCAAACTAATTAAAATTTTGGTGCCTAGTAATAGCGAATAAAAGTAGAGTCGAATGATGTAGTTAATGAATGCGCAGACATATCAGAACAAACAGAGGAAATGGGTGAACATTTTTCTCTTTCCACTTCCAGGTGTATAGAGCAACGACAAAATATTCAGCTTCTACGTTGGGCGTAGCTGTTCCGAGTCTCTGAGCCTCTTTCCTGACAGCACTCGCTTTCGTCGAGGCCGTTACAACCACAACTTCTCACTCTTCGCTCTCCTGCCGATGCCGCAACATTGGTAAGGGAAATGCATACAACATCTGTTCTCCCAATTAAACCTTAAATGATTCTTGCTTCACCGGCACACAGAGTGACGATTGTCGTACGTAAGGGCTTTCCGCATACCCACAAGGCATTCGTTTTCATCAGTCACGACGCTCAATCTCGCGGACGCACAGTACCATAGAAGTGAGGCACGCAGAGAATGCCCTTTGACGACGATGGGCCACGTGAATTGATGCGAGGCACGTAATAAACATATAATCAAAGACGTCCCCAGGCGCTGCAGTCGTGAGGACAGATGCACGTGCCGGAAAAGAACCGTTCATAACTCGGATTGACTGCGCCACGCGATGGTTAGTATGGCTTTTCGGGTCGGAGGAGATCACATAACCTCTGGCGCACAGCTTACGCCTTACCCCGGGGAGTTCAGCGAATTCAACGACGTCCTTTTTGACAACACCGCAGGTCATAAAGTGATCTATCTATCTATCTATCTATCTATCTATCTATCTATCTATCTATCTATCTATCTATCTATCTATCTATCTATCTATCTATCTATCTATCTATCTATCTATCTATCTATCTATCTATCTATCTATCTATCTATCTATATATATATATCTATCTATCTATCTATCTATCTATCTTTCTATCTATCTATCTATCTATCTAACTATCTATCTATCCATCTATCTATCCATCTATCTATCCATCTATCTATCTATCTATCTATCTATCTACCTCTGCCGCGTTTTTTTTTCTCTCTATCCTTATCAAAATGGAAAGCTGACTTCCGTATCGCTTTATTCCTTCATTTTATAATGCCATTTCATAAAGCATTCCATTTGACCACTGTATTGTCACGCCGACTCAAAATATATTTCAGCTTCGCTTCCAGGAAAAAAAGGGGGGAGCAGACAACGCCATATCTGGGTGCCCATATTTCATTATTTATTTGCGTAATATAACGATAAATGAGAGAAAAATACAGCTTTTGACCGAAGCACCCGCGACTCCGTTAGTTTCGTATTTTTTGCTTGCCGCCTTCACTTCGGGACAGCCGTGCGTCGGGCCATTCTTCTCGGTCGGGCCATCGGAAGTCGTAAATCTGGAGGATGCACGGCAAAGACCCACTGGACAGGCCTCACGTTTGCTCCTGGCTCCTGCGGCTGCCCGCCCGCCCATGGTACCGCTTAAACCAGCCTGGCATAACCCCTTTTTTTCAGCGTCCACGGACTACCAGCACCACCTTTCGTATACAACTGCGCCCTCGAGAGGTGTACCGCACAACGTTGATCACGTTCCAAGCTTTCCGCACCTGCTAGCTTTACATCTCTCTGCTCTCTTTCTCTTTCGTTCTGCGCCTGCAAGCATTGTAACTTACACTCTTTGATTCTCGACACTAAAACTCTATTCCTGCGGCCATAGTTTTCATTTTTTTTATTTTTTACTTTCTACGTTTCACTGCTGTCACCTTCGGTGGGCAGACGATTTATGACGCACTTCTAGTTCGTGGTACTGGCCGCTTTGGTCAACCAAGCGCTGATTTGTTTCGCTGAATCAAATGCTTCTGAATTAAAGTAATGATTTCTTTTATATCGGCCGTTAGTGCTGGTATAAGGAAGAGCGTCATCGCGATACGGAATTGCGTCTGTGAGACAAAGAAACGGGGTGTGACTAGTGAGAGCGTCAAGAGATGAGAAAGAAAGAAAGTAAGAAAGAAGAAAAGAAAGAAATAGAGAGATAGCGAAAGAAAAATAAAGAAAACAGAAAGAAGGAAAAAAAACAAAGAAAGAGAAAAAAGAAAGAAAGAAACCAAAGATTTTGCTCTTTGACTTCTTTCTTAAGGTACCACATTCCTGAAAAATATATATATGTGTTGTGAAGAAGGAAAGGCTTGCCACGTGCTTGGAGGCATATTCTATACTACTGCCTTATATAATGCGCTCGTGTGTACTTGTCGAATGCTTGTAATTCGAGTTTCGAGTATTTGGCGCGAAGAATGCCAGTAAACCAGCGGCAAGTACGACGAGCCCGCGAAAAGAGTCTGGTGAACGAAAGTGCGAACATTATCACCTGTACATAAAAGCATTCGTTCGATACCTTAACGGCAACAGATTCATTAATGCCACCAGAGAATGGAAGGTATCTGACTTAATGTAACTCAAAGGTGCAACGTGGCGGGGATTGCAAATAAAAAAGAATACACACTAAAGAAATTGAAGTTTCCCTCATGGTAATGTCTGCAGAAAGCGAGGAGCAGAGACTTCTTTTTTTTCAGCGAAGATCGCGTTCAGTGAGTCCTTCGGCAACGCTCGCGCTCAGCATGAGAACGCTAGCGTTCAAAGCGTGCAAACCACTCGGCATGCATGGCAGGAAAAGAACATAACGTTTTTCGATGCAGTGACTTCCCCTCTCTTCCTTCTTACCCTTTACATCCCCCTCACATAACTACTCGTACCTTTCATTTCCATTTCCCCCCCTTTTCTATACAGAGCTATGCTAGCTTCACTTCCCCTTTAATCTCTCTACGTCACCCTCACATCTCTGCTCCTCACTCTCATCTTCCTTTCCTATTCTCTTGCTTTACGGCGATACATACGGTTACGCTATGCTCTACCTTCTCCCCTTGTCTTTTCTTCTCTTCACCCACTCTACCCTTTCCCACTCACATTACTATACTACCCGCGCCTATGCTATACTGTTGATGCTATGATTTACCCTTCCCATTTTCTTCTCACCCTCATATCACTCCTATTTATCCTCACTTCTCTTCCCCACAACTTGCTCTACCACACTCCACATGAGTAGGCCGACATACACATGGTTCTGCGATGCTCTAACGCTCTCTCATTCTTCTTCTCCTCCGCCCCATCGCTTCCCTTTCTCGCACCTTTGCTACGCCATACCTGTCTACATTTCATTGATTGATTTATTTACAACAATAGTGTTGTGGCAGTGCATTAGAGAGAAAAAAAGCTGATCAATGAGCTTGAGGCTGCCTTGGCCACCTTCAAGATGTTGGCGTAAACGGTTGTTACAAACAACAACGAAGAAATGCACTAATAATATATTGCACAGTTGCGGCCTGTGTGTAAGAAAGAAGCGTGCTTGCACAGACAACATAAGAAACTTTTAAAATCTTTTTCTTCGAAAAAGAACGAAAACGAAAACAGACGATACTTTGAAGACATGTTTATTGCAAGGTTATTAAGGCAGTCTCCGTGGTTATTTTAATGATGTTTTTGCAATGTCACCCCCCTCTTCCTTCCCTTCCTTCTCCTCCTCTCTACCCTCGCCTGTGTTTCCTCATGGTCCTTTGCGATCTTTACGAAGGAGGCTTACTGAACAGAACGGTGTCGGAGCTCCGTCGACTATAGCCCTCGGAAACAGACACCTCAACACGTATTGCGCAAAATGATATGTTCATTTGAGGTAGATGAGTATAACCTATAGACACCACTGGCAAAGCTAACCTGACGCCTGGTCTAATAAAACAGTGTGGCAGCGCTCAAGCCTACGACTCCTTCCACCCTGCTTCCGCTTTCAGCGCCCTGTGAGGATGAAAGAAACTGCTCATTCGGTTTCAGCGTAGCGCAAACGGGGCCCTCGAGGCAAGAGGACGAACGTTTCGGCGGTTCGAGTAACATACCTAGCACACCTGGAGAAACAACGTGGAACACGGAGGCGCAGCAGCACACCGAAAACCGGGGAGGTCGTCGTGCCGCGCGAGCACCGTGCGGTTAATTAGGTTTATGAAGGAGTGCGAAAACCGCGGGCCTCACGACGCGCCGTCATGCTAATGCCAGCGCTCGTTTGCGTTTACGCCCGCTGCGAGCCAGCCCCGGCGTTGAGGAGGTACGGGCTCTGTTTGATTAGGAAGAACGAGCCAATTTGCGCATGTGCGCTAGCTAGCGTCCACGTCTACACGCGCACTGGCGACAATAAGTTTGCAACGCGCGAAAAGCGGACGCGAGGTTCTCTCGCACGGGCGCTTCGCCGAGCCCATCGCCGGCCACGACACGAGAGCTAAAAGATGCAGTGTACAAATGGGCTAGCGTACCGCCAACGCGTTTATCGTCCGTTCTGGCACCTGCTTTCCTGAACGTGTACATCGGTGAGTGAGTGAGTGAGTGAGTGAGTGAGTGAGTGAAGGAAGGAGTGAGTGAGGGAGAGAGGGAGTGAACAGGGACATGTGTAAGTCAGTGAGGAGGAGAAATGTTTCAATGAAAAGCTGGAGATGTTCTTTACCAGTTCCTTGGCGTGCTACTCCAGATGATTGGTGGTTGACTAAATAAAATAAATGAATATGCGGGCGAATAAATCAGCATGCTTATAAGTTTGTGCGAAA
>NC_051171.1:107320784-107393607 GCF_013339725.1 Rhipicephalus microplus | reverse complement strand
AGGGTGGCTGTCATGTTGCGTGAAAATTCAAAATAAGTTTCTAGATGTTTTTCTTGTTCGAACTACTGCCGAATGTGCCGAGTGTCATTTGTGACCGCCATGTCATGGCGAAAAAAATAAGTGCAGCTGAGGGTTGGCGCCCGGGGGGTGGGCATGCAGCAAATAGTTGCCAAACTCTGGGTGGGTAAGTGCCTGCTCGGATGGAAAACTAAGCTAACAAAGGAAAACGAGGGAGTGTACGAACATACCTCTAGTTCTGAGTTTGCCATTGCAAAGTTTGCGCGGCTGTGCGGAGTTATCTGAATGAAACCACAATACTAACAAACTAATCTATATCATTATCCTTCTGTGGCAACATACACGTAAGTTTCTTAATTTTAATTTTTTAAAACTTAGGTCTTGATTTCGGTTATTACCTTTTATTTAACAAAGGTTTAGATTAGAAACATTTGAGTGCATAAACAATTCGTTCTACAGTTTATGAAATTTTCACTTTAAAACTGCAATCACTCTAAATTGAATAACATTTTATGAGACCACTCAAGTTCTGTCCGATCCCCCAAAGTGGGTATGACTCACAAGAGAAAGTCAACAAGAACAAGAGCATGAACATGCACCATCAACACGAGTCGTCTTGGCGAAAATTTGAATCAGCCGCGCAGCTCGCAAGCTAGCCGGTCAGCTTTACTGTGTGAGGCCGGTCGGGGTAGGTTGTTCCATCGCCTTGCTTTGGGGCCTCTTGCACAGATTCATGCAGCGAAAAAAAAAAGCAAAAGTCAAGTCGACCTAGCAAAAGTATTGCCACTGCACTTTCCTTGAAAGCCTGACTGTCGACTGTAACCATGACCGCTGCGAGCACTTCCAGCATTGTATTTGCATGCGTTAATCAAGAAGATCCAAGTCCTACTTGAACAACAGAAACGCGTACGTGGCCCTGCTTTACTTTCAAGATCATCATGAGGCGGCGCCTTTCGGGAGGCTGATTGCCATGCTTACGCACGCCTTGGGAAGTCTTAATGGACTGCGGACTCACGAAGTTCGCGGCTGAGATGGCACCAGCTGTGCACCACTCTGCCCAGGTCGCGCGTGCAGTGGACGTTTACCAGCTGGTGTGTTCCATGAGATTCCTGTCACTGAAGTTGCGCACTGCGGAACCCGTTCGCGCTTGCATCGCTGACTCCCACGCTTCAAGTCGCAGCTCTACTTTAAGCGCTCCCCTAGTCCTTAGGCCATTCACACGACTTTCATAACGCAAGACTTGCACACGTCTACAAGGCTGTTTAGACGACTCATATGAAGACACTTCCACTGAGACACCCGCGGGGGAATGGCAATGGAAGGAACAATGAGAGTAAAGAAAGGAAAATAAGGAAAAAGAAAAGTATGAGAGGGGTAAATATAACAGAAACAGGACTTTTGCCAATTGCCCAGTACGCATGAATGTTGTATTAAGCACAAAAAAGCACATTATAGCCTCTATCCAAAGTAGAACTGCTCTCTTCCGAGACAAGTGCTGAGAACAAACTTGAAAGTTCAGAAGATAGATATAATCCGCCCTCGCTCTATGAAATAGGAGCGAACACAGCTCGCAGCACCCTCTCCAGAGACATGTTCGAGTCATTGCCAATCGAGGTCCGGATGATGTGCATTGACATGCGGAGTTCAATATTCGCCATAATCAAGATGTTCGGGTCGACTGCTGCAGGCACGGCCATTCCGCTGGCATCGATTCTGGAGCACGCTCTTGCATACACTTACCAGGAATTGCGTGGAAACCTCAGTGCGCATGTCACTTTAACTCCGAAGGTCGTTGTCTGTTGAAGACACTCTCTGAATGTTTGGATGTACATTTGCACAAATTTTGCGGTTATTGCATCAAAGCGTCAGCATGTCAGTGACATCTTCGTCGAGATGACTGTAGCACTCGGAGCCTTTGTTGTCAACATCGTGTCACCTGAAGACAGCATGCGCTGCTGGGATACGTACACGGAAGTTTGTTACTACCACCTTATTTAGCAGTGCCTGAGTACATTTCTTGTGCACGCGCAGAGAACTTAGCGCATTCTTTCTCAGCGTCGTTTAGGCTGCATAGTGAAAGGAGACGAGGACACCCTCCCAAGTGATCTGACAGCGGGCGATTCTGTCTACATTTCGGACCCTTGGCTGGTTATCAATCCACGAGCTTATGCGTTTCTCAACAGGGTGAGCACATGCAGAATTCTCATGAGATTGCCGGTATTGGGCTTTCAGATCGCCAAGGACGTTTGTTCGCACTGGTTTGACGAGGCGAATGGGTTGTTCGCCGTGCTGCTGCCGAATGAAAGTGGACCACTGTCCAGCTGCCTTGGTGGTGCCAACCGCACGTGCAGTGATCGCTAGAAATTTTTTGATACTGCACTGGTGTTTCAAAGACGATAGTCTTTCTTGGGGACCTTTGACACAAATTTTGGTCTGCCTGTCTGTCTGTACACTTGTCTGTTTGTCCACTCCTAATGGTACCCTAAAAGGCACCAGATGATACACAAACGGCCGACCCCATCCGCCGCGCCCACAAATATTGCTCAAGATTCAGCGTTCATACTTGTGCGATTGTCAACTAAAAAGCAATTATTGCGAATATCTGAGGCACCATAACAACACGTATATATTCTGTATGTGTATCTTTACTAGCAAAGGCATACATTTTTTACTTTATTATTTATTAATACTGTAACCCTCACTTGAGGGTCATTACAGGGAGGAATATAAACACACAAACAAAACAATACACAATGACAAAACAGACATTACGTTTCGTGTTGCCGGTAGTACAATTCTAGCGAACACTCAAACGCTTTGACATTTGCGCTAGTAACAGCGTACTCTGGAAGTCTATTCCACACTTCTATACTATACGGAAAAAAGAATTTTTAAAGCCATCCAGACGCGCCCAAAAGGCCTTATTGGGTGACTATGGTTCAACCGAGCTCCTCGTTCGGGTGCAGGTTGTATGTATGTCTTTATTTATTTCATTTCGCCTCTTATAATTTGAAACAGGAGTTTTAACCTTTGCTTTTCGCGGCGCACTTGCAGGGTTCTAGCGCACATGATTTTAACAAATTTGTGACGGATTCGTCCTCCGGTACCGCGAGCAAATGAAGCGCACTGCTAGCCTTGAATGGTTTCTATTTTATCTCTCAGTGACTGCTGATGAGGACTCCATACAGAAGACGCATACTCCAAAATAGGGCGAACAAATGTCTTATATGAAAGTAATTTGACATCTCTAGGGCATGTTCGAGTTTTTTTCTCAAGTAAGACAACTTCCTGTAGGCCTTTGAACAACAAAACGCGTACGTGGCCCTGCTTTACTTTCAAGATCATCATGAGGCGGCGCCTTTCGGGAGGCTGATTGCCATGCTTAGCACGCCTTGGGAAGTCTTAATGGACTGCGGACTCACGAAGTTCGCGGCTGATGGCACCAGCTGTGCACCACTCTGCCCAGGTCGCGCGTGCAGTGGACGTTTACCAGCTGGTGTTTCCATGAGATCCTGTACTGAAGTTGCGCATGCGGAACCCGTTCGCGCTTGCATCGCTGACTCCCACGCTTCAAGTCGCAGCTCTACTTTAAGCGCTCCCCTAGTCCTTAGGCCATTCACACGACTTTCATAACGCAAGACTTGCACACGTCTACAAGGCTGTTTAGACGACTCATATGAAGGACATTCCACTGAGACACGCGCGGGGAATGTGGCAATGGAAGGAACAATGAGAGTAAAGAAAGGAAAATAAGAAAAAGAAAAGTAATGAGAGGGGTAAATATAAACAGAAACAGGACTTTTGCCAATTTGCCCAGTACGCATGAATGTTGTATTAAGCACAGAAAACCAAATTATAGCCTCTATCCAAAGTAGAATCTGCTTCGAGACAAGTGCTGAGAACAAACTTGAAAGTTCAGAAGATAGATATAATCCGCCCTCGCTCTATGAAATAGGAGCGAACACAGCGCAGCACCCTCTCCAGAGATGTTTCGAGTCATTGCCAATCGAGGTCCGGATGATGTGCATTGACATGCGGAGTCAATATTCGCCATAATCAAGATGTTCGGGTCGACTGCTGCAGGCACGGCCATTCCGCTGGCATCGATTCTGGAGCCACGCTCTTGCATACACTTACCAGGAATTGCGTGGAAACTCAGTGCGCATGTCACTTTAACTCCGAAGGTCGTTGTCTGTTGAAGACTCTCTGAATGTTTGGATGTACATTTGCACAAATTTTGCGGTTATTGCATCAAACGTCAGCATGTCAGTGACATCTTCGTCGAGATGACTGTAGCACTCGGAGCCTTTGTTGTCAACATCGTGTACCTGAAGACAGCATGCGCTGCTGGGATACGTCACGGAAGTTGTTACTACCACCTTAGTTAGCAGTGCCTGAGTACATTTCTTGTGCACGCGCAAGAGAACTTAGCGCATTCTTTCTCAGCGTCGTTTGCTGCATAGTGAAAGGAGACGAGGACACCCTCCCAAGTGATCTGACAGCGGGCGATTCTGTCTACATTCGGACCCTTGGCTGGTTATCAATCCACGAGCTTATGCGTTTCTCAACAGGTGAGCACATGCAGAATTCTCATGAGATTGCCGGTATTGGGCTTCAGATCGCCAAGGACGTTTGTTCGCACTGGTTTGACGAGGCGAATGGGTTGTTCGCCGTGCTGCTGCCGAATGAAAGTGGACCACTGTCCAGCTGCTGGTGGTGCCAACCGCACGTGCAGTGATCGCTAGAAATTTTTTGATACTGCACTGGTGTTTCAAAGACGATAGTCTTTCTTGGGGACCTTTGACACAAATTTTGGTCTGCCTGTCTGTCTGTACACTTGTCTGTTTGTCCACTCCTAATGGTACCAGATGGCACCAGATGATACCACTAAAAGGCACCAGATGATACCACAAACGGCCGACCACATCTGCCGCGCCCGCAAATATTGCTCAAGATTCAGCGTTCATACTTGTGCGATTGTCAACTAAAAAGCAATTATTGCGAATATCTGAGGCACCATAACAACACGTATATATTCTGTATGTGTATCTTTTACTAGCAAAGGCATACATTTTTTACTTTTTATTTACCTATTAATACTGTAACCCTCACTTGAGGGTAATTACAGGGAGGAATATAAACACAAAACAAAAACAATACACAATGAGAAAACAGACATTACATTTCATGTTGCCGGTAGTACAATTCTAGCGAACACTCAAACGCTTTGACATTTGCGCTAGTAACAGCGTACTCTGGAAGTCTATTCCACACTTCTATACTATACGGAAAAAAGAATTTTTAAAGCCATCCAGACGCGCCCAAAAAGGCCTTATTGGGTGACTATGGTTCAACCGAGCTCCTCGTTCGGGTGCAGGTTGTATGTATGTCTTTATTTATTTTCATTTCGCCTCTTATAATTTGAAACAGGAGTTTTAACCTTTGCTTTTCGCGGCGCACTTGCAGGGTTCTAGCGCACATGATTTTAACAAATTTGTGACGGATTCTGTCCTCCGGTACCGCGAGCAAATGAAGCGCACTGCTAGCCTTGAATGGTTTCTATTTTATCTCTCAGTGACTGCTGATGAGGACTCCATACAGAAGACGCATACTCCAAAATAGGGCGAACAAATGTCTTATATGAAAGTAATTTGACATCTCTAGGGGCATGTTCGAGTTTTTTTCTCAAGTAAGACAACTTCCTGTAGGCCTTTGAACACACCTCCTCAACATGAGTGTGCCACCCCAAATCGCTGGTAAGAGTCACCCCCAGGTATTTAAAGCTGTGTGTTCTGGTCAGAACGCTATTTCCATATAGGTAATTCTACATAGGTAATTCTAAGAACCGTAGCGTTTATCACGCTGCGCTGACCATACAACGCTTGCACGAAAAGGCAAGTGTTTCCAACGCTTTGCTAAGACGACACAGTGGTGGCACTTACCCGTCGCCTTGCGTTCTACACCTTATCACTTCTTAGACAGGCGCGCACGCCACGGGCTTTGTTTTCCAAGATAACTGCCAGACTGCGCTCATGTCTCACGTGTGACGTGACTTAATGCGCTCGTTCGCCTCCGATGCCCGCTGGAGGCTCTTTAACGCAGCGCCTCCAGATTGCTATTCACCAATTTTCTTGCGCAGAACATCAAATAAACGTTTTGTTCACTCTCTTCACACGCAATATTATCGTCTTTCGACGACTTTTGTAGTGTACCATGCAGATACGAGACCAATTTTTTAACTGTCCTCAGTAAAATAAACACATGCGAAACGTCACGACTGATTAGAAAAGTGACGCCACGGCTGGTTAGAAAGACATCACCAGCAGCCATGAGGTATTCTTTCTCAGGCTGGGTGACTCGTTATGTGACGCTGGAAATGTAGTTCTATACAGCAAACCTAAGTAATCTTGTCTGCCTTCGGCTGCTCGCAACACGGTTACCAACACCAATCAACTCTGGTTGCGCCGACGATGTCGCGTGTCTAAATCCATGCATTTCATGAAGGGGTCGAAGATGTCCTTGCTAGCGCGTCGGCTAGGAAGCTTTCATGAAATGCGCGGGCTGCTGTATGGGCCGTGGAAGGAGGAGATGACCACGCTGACGTCGAGAAACTCGTGCTCGTGACGTTTCCCTGATGGGGAATCGTGTAGCCCGATAGCATGCAAGCTATTGAGTTTAAATAATAATCAATTTACATCTTCCTACGACGTCTCTTGTCTTCAACGGCGCCCGAAAACAACACTTGCCGGTAACCTGAGCTTATAGCGATACTAGTTACGCAAGACTAGCTCAGCTCAATTTCCCTCGCTTTTTGTTAGTTTTGTGTTTTTTCCCTTTCTAATGACTGTCATGCTTTTTAAAAAATTGCGATGACAACACCATATAATAGTGTTTTACTAATATTGTTGCGAAGTGGTGAACATCGCGAAAATAAAGACTGTTATGTTCCATATATAGCCTTGCCTAAAATGAAGAGTATCATACATAATGGAGTGCGATCATGAAGTGCTTTAGCAAAATACAATGTTTATCCTTTTAGTCCGGGCGCTTTCATTCTGAAGACACGTGGAATTCTGTAGTGTGTATCTTCCAGCAGCATTTTGAGGCGGGACTGAGAGCATCTCTCAAAGAACAAAAATCGAGATTTCCCGATAAAACTCCCAGTAGAACTTTTGGTTTTTCAGAATAACACAATTGAACAAATTTTTCTAAAAAAAGCTCTGTCTCGTTGCGATCGTTGTTTCGGCAAGAGCCCTCTTTTACCATTATAAGGGAGGCCAATATATCTGATAGACCCACAAAATTGAGAACTCAATTCGCCAAATGGCTTGCTATTCAATTATTCAGCCTTGCATGCAGGTTGGGCACATGTCCTGCTTCCATTTTAGGCTGCATGAGTCTTCGTTTCGCGCGTGGACGACACTATCCACTAGAGCTGTTTGTCAAGATTGCACACAAGAAGAGCAATGGACGACATTTGAAAAAAGCTAAAGAAAATGTTTACTGCGACTAACAGCCATTTTGTTCCACGCGGGATTCCACCATTTGTGGGAGAGCACTCGAAAGTATGGCTATATTTCTTCAGTGCTGAGCGCATAAAGGCACTCCTTCTCCTGAAGACACATAGGGCTAGATAGAAAAATAACAAGGCGGATTAGCTTAATAGCGAAGATGTCGTTACGGTTGTGCTGTTCATAAACGTGGGTCATAGTTTAGCTGCCACACGCGTTTGTATCGGGTATCGGGACGGCTCACTGACCTCTCATAGTTGAGGCGAAGTGCTCAGAATTGTTACACTTTTCTAAACACACCTCACGTTAGCTTGGCGTACATTATCGGCTCGTCCGTTTCCGAGATCCTAGCTGAAGTTTCAGGGTGTCCTTTGGCGGGCGGGAGCCATCATGGCAAGCCAGCCCACTGAAAAAACCTGAAGCATTCGATGTCATCTTCCCGAAGAGGGCAAGTCCTGGAGACGTCGTTGGCGCGACGTTTTTAATAGTAGAAATCGAAGAAGTGTACTGTACTGTGTCTAGCCCATTGGGAGACCGAAATACAAGTTACCGTCAACAGGTAGGCTGCTCTAGCCCAAATAGTGGACGCGTCTCCTCTATCCGAAGGTAGCGCGTCGCAATCGTACCCATGAGACTCCAAGCTACTTATATAACCAATCCTATTGCTGCCATGCGCGTCCCCAGTGAGGTCCTCGAGCAAGAATTTAACCCTAGGGAATGGCGCACTCAGCAGAGGACTCACGGGTTGCGTCCAACCGTGATAACTGGGACGCGATATTCCTGAATGAAAATTAAGACCTCGTCACCTGTGCCCAACTACCTCAAGATCACAGGTCATCGTGTGACCTGCGACTATAACGGGGTTCCAGAGGGTTCGCCATCGATGTGGTGACAGTGACCATTTCCGCATGCATTGCACAGCTCAGTTTTGCGGTGGGTGTGGCGTCAATGGCCATGACGGGAAGGATTGTTGGTTCCCGTGCCGACGTTGTGGTGACCCGAACACCACCGTCTTCAGAACTATCAAACAGTTGTACTCCAAGGCAGCAACAAAGAGTTTCCGCCACTTCAGCCAGAATACGGAATCTAAGAACAAGGGCGACGGTTCCTCGACGCCGGCGACGGGCATCTGCCAGGACCAAGCTGGACAAATCACGACGCCACACCAGGCGCCACACCGAACTGCGGTGAGTCTGTGTGATGCGGGTTCTTGTTGCTGATTTGTTTTTCTCCCGGGCTGAGCCTCAGAGAGTTTTTCTAATAAGGACAAAGCCGTTCGGTTTCCAAGAAACACACAAAAAGTTTAATGGATATAATAGGCTCAGTGAGGTTAGGAGGACAGATGATGCGATACGGTGCTACAGAGTGGGCACGTCCTTTGCTATCGGGGCTTGGCAGATAGAACAGAACCGGGAGTGGGGTTCCTAATTGACAGAAACATAGCTGGCAACATAGAGGAACTATAGCATTAATGAAAGGGTGGTAGGTATTGTAATAAAACTGAATAAAAGATACAACAAAAAGTAGTTTAGGTTTACGCGCCTACATCCAGCCATGATGACGCTTCAGTTGAAAGCTTCTATGAAGACGTGGAATCAGCAATGAGTAAGGTAAAAACACAGTTTACAATACTGATGGGCAACTTTAGCAAAGGTAGGGAAGAAGCAGGCTGGAGACCAAGCAGTAGGAGATTATGGCATCGGTACTAGAAACGCCAGAGGAGAGCTACTAGTAGAATTCGCAGAACGCAATAATTTACGGATTTTGAATACCTTCTACCGAAAACGAGAAAACCGCAAGTGAACATGGAGGAGCCCTAATGGCGAAAAAGAACGAAATAGACTTTATAATGAGTGCACACCCAGGAATCGTGCAGGATGTGGAAGTGGTTGCCAAGGTACGATGCAGTGACCATAGAATGGTACGGTCTCGAATTCCCCTAGACTTAAGAAGGAACGACACAAACTGATACGCAAGAAGCCATTCAATGATCTAGCCCTGAGGGGAAAGTACAGGAATTCAGAGTGTCGCTGCAGAACAGGTACTCGGCTCTTAGTGAGGAAACCAACCTTAGCGTTGATACAATGAATGATAATCTGACGAGTATCATACGGAGTGTGCAGTGGAAGTTGGAGGCAGAGTAGTTAGACAGGACACTGGCAAGCTTTCCCAGGAAACGAAGAACTTAATTAAGAAGCGTCAAATCATGAAAGTGTCAAGTACAACAGACAAAATAGAACTGGCGGAGCTTTCGAAGTTGATTAATAGACGTAAGGTATGCGATTAAGAAGGTATAACATGGAGAGAATTGAACACGCTCTGAAAAACGGAGGAAGCGTCAAAGCAGTGAAGAGGAAAGTTAGGATAGGCAGAAGTCGTATGTATGCACTAAGGGACAAAGAAGGCAAAAAACTACCAATATGGATAGGATAGTTAAAATAGCGGAGGAGCTTTACAGAAATCTGTACAGTAGCCGAGATAACCACGACCTTAATACTAAACGAACTAGCAGTAATCTAGATGACATCCCATCAGTAATGATAGAAGTCAGAAAAGCTTTGGAGAGCATGCAAAGAGGCAAAGCTGCTGGTGAGGATCAGGTAACATCAGATCTCCTGAAACATGGAGGACAGATTGTGTTAGAAAAACTAGCCACCCTGTTTACGAGGTGTCTCCTGACAAAAAGAGTACCAGAGTCTTGGAAGAACGCTAACATCATCCTAATACATAAGAAAGGAGATGACAAGGAATTGAAGAATTACAGGCCGATCAGCTTGCTCTCTGTAGTATACAAGCTATTACAAAGGTAATTGCTAACAGAGTAAAGAAACATTAGGATTCAATCAACCAAAGGAACAAGCAGGATTTTGAACAGGCTACTCAGCAATTGACCACACGCACACTATCAATCAGGTAATAGAAAAATGCTCAGAGTATAACCAACCACTATACATCCTTCATAGATTACTAGAAGGCATTTGATTCAGTAGAAATATCAGCCGTCATGCATACACTGCGGAATCAGGGCGTAGATGAAGTGTATTAAACATTCTGGAAGAAATCTACAGGGTATCAACTGCTACCATAGTGCTTCATAAAGAATCAACAGAATACCAATCAAGAAGGGTGTAAGGCAGGGGGACATAATCTCCCCAATGCTATTTACCGCGTGCTTACAGGAAGTTTTCAGAAGCCTACAATGGGAACAGTTAGGGATAAGAGTTAATGGAGAATACCTTAGTATTCTCCGCTTCGCCGATGACATTGCATTGCTGAGTAACTCAGGGGACGAATTGCAACTCATGATTAAGGAGTTAGACAAAGAGCAGAAAGATGGGTCTTAAAATTAATCTTCAGAAAACGAAAGTAATGTACAACAACCTCGGAAAGGATCAGCGCTTCGAGATAGGTAATAGGGCACTTGAAGTTGTAAAAGCCTATGTCTACTTAGGGCAGGTAATAACCGCAGAGCCAACCACGAGATTGAAGTAACTAGAAGAATAAGAATGGCGTGGAGCACATTCGGCAAGCACTCCCAAATTATGACAGGTAGATTGCCACTATCCCTCAAGAGGAAGGCATATAACAGCTGTATCTTGCCGGTACTTAGCTACGGAGCAGAAACCTTCAGACTTACGAAGCGGGTTCAGCTTAAATTGAGGACGACGCAGCGAGCAATGGAAAGAAAAATGGTAGGTGTAACCTTAAGAGACAAGAAGCAGAGTGGATTAGGGAACAAACGGGGGTTAAGGTATATCGTAGTTGAAATCAAGAAGAAGAAATGGACATGGGCCGGGCATGTAGCGCGTAGACAGGATAACCGCTGGTCATTAAGGCTTACTAACTGGATACCCAGAGAAGGGAAGCGGCATAGGGGGAGACAGAAGGTTAAGTGGGCAGATGAGATTAAGAAGTTTGCGGGTATAAATTGGCAGCAGCAAGCACAAGACCGGGTTAACTGGCGGAACATGGGAGAGGCCTTTGTCCTGCAGTGGACGTAGTCAGGCTGATGATGATGATGATGATCATGATGAATGATGGAGAGTGGGGCGAAGCATCCGTCCGTCCATTCGTTCTTGCTTCCGTCCGTTCATTCATTGGCCCCTGCACCTGTCCATGTGTCCATCTGTCCGTGCAGCCATCCGTGCGTCCGTCCATGCATCTGTCTACGTGTCCGTTCGTCTATCTAGTCAACACTCCAAGTACCACAATCTGGCATCGTTTCACCATATATTCCACATTTAGAAGCACCACCATCCAGCAGACATTCAAGGACTAAACGAGAGCTGGCACACGCACACTTTCTTACGGCTTGTGCTTCGTGTCAACTTCCCCCCTTTAACCACCTCGAGTTCATAGTATATACTAGTTCACTGTATTAATGGCACTGCGGGCCAATGCTCGCTAATCCTTTCTAAAACCAAGGAGGTTACACCGAGCGAGTGTAACGTAGCAACCCTTTCTTGTCAGATAGTGCTCAATGTACATGCCAATGGTTGCTAATGGGGAATGAGACACAGGAGAATTCGGCTTTTAAGTAACGCGCACGCTGCGAATTTTTTATTGTTCAACAACGCACAGCAGAAATCTCCCACCGGCACCACTTTGCAGGTCAAATTGTATAGACATATTACGTACTGCGCCGAGGGACGAACGGGTGCCGCTTTAAGAAGCTGCGCCCCTAAAATAGCTGGAGGGGAAATTCTTGTCCACGAGTGAAGGCGTGCCACCCGTAAGATGTCAGTTACTAGGGGTTGGCGTTCAGCAATTGAGAAGGAGCGTTTTCCTCGCACGCCCAACGATTTAGAGTGTCAGATACTGCTCAAAGTGCGTGCTTGTGTTACTAGTTTCTTTGTGAGCCTCGAAATAAAGGCTAATTTCATTGGAGATTAGGTCACTGATACTAGTCTCTGTGGATTATTTTTTCGAAAAAAAAACTCTTTAAATTATGATTAACATTAGACTAACAAATCAAAGCAACCCTATGTCTAAGTGGGCACCACAGAAAATAGCATGTTTCTGAAATCTTTGGAGGGCAAAAGCCTTCACTACTGCTGGAAAAGCATTGCGGGAGCTTCCACTCCAGCAATGCTTTAAACGTATCTTGGTCTATCTTGGTCCAGACCAGGCAATCCCGGAGGATTCATCCAGTGGCCTGCGACTGTCACAGGTCCCGTTAATTCGAGAGGCGATCGGCGGGCTAATTCCAAGGGCCGAAGTATCGGCCCCCCCAACCGCACCACGAAAGAGTGGACAATTTAGAAGTGGTCCTATTTAGCGCGCCAGCGGACGCCGGCTGTGGCCCAAAGAACAAGTCAGAGCCAAGAGTTGATAAACAAAACAAAACTATATTCTCAGTTATGGCAGAACAAAACGATACAAAAGTATGCACACTCGACAATAGTTGAATACAATATGTCACCAATCAAACAATGTACTACACAGTACAATCAGCCAAACTCGAAACAACGGACACAGACAATACGCACTACAATGCAGGCGCATGCATAGAACAACCAAGACACACTTAAAGACTAAAGAGTTAGAATACTTATTCAGTCCAAAGTTCTTGGAACAAAGTCTGGATGATACTCTTCCGAGAATCACTTACTCAAAGTCCAGCGTTGTCGTCGTTCCGCTGCCCCCGAAGTTTCTTTTCCAGGAAACCTCACGTCTTCACTTGGCCGCTATCCGAGCTTCAAACTTCTTCGCCGGAAACACGTCGGCTTCCCACACGCAGCTGTTGCCACACGTCTTCGCTCGACAGCGGTAGACACACACTCTTGCCTGTAGCTCGACTCTTCACCCTCAGGTAGAAATCCTGTTCTTCTCCTCCTTTATCACGGAAGACAATAGGCTTCGCCCACAAGGCAGACACCCTACGCACTCTGGCGCATACTTTCTTCTTCTCATGCTTTGTCACAAAGGACAAAACTTTCACCGACAGACGCGGCGGTATACCCCACGCACACTAGCGCTAACTTCCTTCTTCTCCGGATCTCCCATCTAGGCTGCTTGATTAATGCCTTCCGCGCGAGATTCCAGAAAGTTCTCATCATTTCGTCGGCGCGATACGCAGCGAAGGCTTGGGAAAGGGCGAGACGTACAAGGGCCGTCCGCGACGGATGACGCAACCCTGCATCACCACGCCCCTTTCCATCGAGAACGTTCTAGGGCTTGCTCAGCCGCCGATGCGAGGTTCCACGGCGAACCTACGCTTCCGAGGGAGAGGGACGCGCGCCCGGAGAGTCTTTGGATGCTTGTTTTCTTTTTTTTATCGTTGACCTCTCGGCGCTTCGTCGCGAGAATTAGGTTGCGCACTCTTTTCCGAGTGCTTGTTTTGTGACACTGCCTCCCACTTTAAGAATATTATCTCATAATATTCAAAACCACACAAACAAGCGCGAACAGTCCCCACACTCTCAGAGACTGTAACATAGTCCATCGCTCATGACACGTCACATTCACAATAGATTGCTCAATACAATTGTACAATGTAATTCAATCTCACAACACGGAATATAGACACAGGTACATGAATACAATACTCCATCACATACTTCAAGCAATACAGATGTACAAAGGTCTGTCTTTGCAACAATTGAACCATACTATACATCACATCACCGTAACAAAAATTTTGATTCACTCGACATACAGTTGTGACACAGGACAACAACCACAATAACATAGCATATAAGACTCTCAAACACATTCCCATTCGACTTCAACACCTATACCATGTACTTCGAGCTGCGCTTGCGTCCTTTCTTGCGGTGCTCGCTCGATCTCTTCTTGTTTTTCCTCGTTTTGTTCCGGCGAGCCCTTTCCATCGATGGTATCTGAGGCGGCGTCTCAGCCATCGTTGTCACTTCCGACATTGTTAGCGGGTCATAACGCTCAACCGATTCTGTCACCCGCTTGTTCATGTCACGACATTGGGCCTGGCTGGCCGACTCCGTCACCTTTATACTGTCGGTCGGTTGAGGTCGTGCTGACGTAAGTCCAGCTGCCCAGCACGTGAACTCATTCAACACGATCATCTTCTAATCACTGTCTCTTGAACCACGGCTTCACCTTGGGCTCGAGTGAGATCCGTGACGGGATGCTCCTCCACTGTATCTCGCGGTCGCTGGGTTGGCGAGGGCTCTATCTTAGGGTCTTTTCCAAAACGTTCTGGATCATTCGGCCCTCGCGCCCCGTCGATGTTTCCGATGACGAGGTCGTACAGGGGGGTCGTCATGCATAGAGCAGTGACCTTCCCGCTGAAGTATGAGCTTTCAACCTCAATTTCTGCTTCGGGAAGCATCCGAACCGTACTGCCAATTGGGCAAACTGGTTTCGTTCTGCCTGTCGACTCACTTTCTCGTACCAAATTTCTCCGCACGATAACCGTGGAGCTACCGGTGTCTCTTAGAACCGTAATCTTCTTGCCCGCAACTTTTCCAGGCAGCGTTGGCATTCCCTTCGTAACACCGGTTTGCTGTTTGACATTACAGCACCCACAATAGGAAGTTTCTCCCCATTTTTCAACTCTACGAATCCGTCGGTGACGGCATTATCATCGGATTTTCGTGCTGCTAGCACACAGGATACCTGGTGAGTTTGAATCGCTCCGTTACGACATGTGTCTGCTTTGCGCCCAGTCTGACCACACTTGAAACATTTACTACCGTAGGGATCGTAAAGTTAGTACGACAGTTGTTCGCGCGATGACCCACTCGGTTACACAGAAAACATCGCGGAACACTCTCCGGTGCACGCTTCTTTTGTTCGGGTGCCGAATTTTTCGAGTCTTCGGGACACTCCTTCTTGACTTTGGCGAAATTTTTGCCACCTGGCGCTTCTAAGAATTGATCGGCCGATTCAAGCATGCCTTCAAGTGACATAGCCTTCCTCTCCTTCAAGTACAGCGACAGGCTTGGGTGGCAACTAGCAAGAAATTGCTCTCTAATAAGGAGCTCTCTAAGCTCATCGTACTCTTGCGCTGTCCCTGAAAGTTCAATCATCTGTCGAAATAATGGCTAAGTCGGGCGGCGTACTGCGTAGCCGTCTCACCATCAGCTTGCTTTCCTGTCCGAAATCTGTCGCGGAATCCTTCCACAGTAATCTGAATCGCTTCAATAAAGCAGCTTTCACCTTTGCATAGTTGGCTGCATCGGTCGGCGACAGCCTACCGTATACACTGAGCGCTTCACCACTCAAGCAAGTACTCAAGCAGTTGCCCATTGATGTTCCGGCCAATTCTGGCTCCTTGTAATTGTCTCAAATCTGTGAAGGTACGCGTCAAGGTCGCCCTTCCTTTCATCAAACGCTACGAGCAGCTTGCTTAGGTTCTAGCGGAAGCTGTGGTCCTCCCAATCGCTGCTTTCAACTCTAGCTTGGACCGGAGTTTCACTTCGCTGTTGCAAACGGAGCCGCTCGAGTTCCATCTCGTGCTGCCACTGCCGTTCCCTTTCAGCCATCTCCGCTTCTCTTTCTTCTCTCGCCCTTTCAGCTGGCAGTCTCTCTCTCTCCAACTCAGCTGCTTTTTCCGCTTTGGCTCTTTTGACCGCCAACCTTTCTTTCTCAGCTCAGCTGCCGTTTCTTCTTTGGCCTTCTCTTTTTCTTTTTTTTCCATCTGGGTGACCCACTTCCGTTGTTCAGCGCCAGAAAGACCCATCTTCTCACCAAGAGCTACAAACTTTTCGAGATCCAATGTGTCTCGCACATGAACTCTGCCGCGTGCAAAAATATCTGCCTAAATCAATATATCGGAACACTCTCCTGCACTAGTTAACGAGAACACTGAACAACACACAAAATCGTTCCGATAGCATTATCAACACCTCGAGGCTCTTTCTCACTACTTTGGACACACTCTGCACCAAAAGGTCCTGTCGCGGATGCCAGATTAATTGTCACAGGTCCCGTTAATTCGGGAGGCGATCGCCGGGCTAATTCCAAGGGCCGAAGTATCGGCCCCCCAAACCGCACCACGAAAGCGTGGACAATTTAGAAGTGGTCCTACTTGGCGCGCCAGCGGACGCCGGCTGTGGCCCAAAGAACAAATCAGAGCCAAGAGTTGATAAACAAAAACAAAATTATTTCTCAGTTATGGCGGATCAAAACGATACAAAAGTATGCACACTCGACAATAGTTGAATACAATATGTCACCAATCAAACAATGTACTACACAGTACAATCAGCCCACTCGAAAGAACAGACACACACAACAATACGCACTACAATGCAGTCGCATGCATAGAATAACCAGACACTTAAAGACTAAAGAGTTAGAATACTTATTCACTCCAAAGTTCTTGAAACAAAGTCTGGATGATACTCTTCCGAGAATCACTTACTCAAAGTCCAGCGTTGTTGTCGTTCCGCTGCCCCCGAAGTTTCTTTTCCAGGAAACCTCGCGTCTTCACTTGGCCGCTATCCGAGCTTCAAACTTCTTCGCCGGAAACACGTCGGCTTCCCACACGCAGCTGTTGCCACGTCTTCGCTCGACAGCGGTAGACACACACTCTTGCCTGTAGCTCGGTTCTTCACTCCTCAGGTGGAAATCCTCTTCTTCTCCTCCTTTGTAACAGAAGACAAAAGGCTTCGCCCACAACGCGGAACACCCTACGCACCCTGGCGCATACTTCTTCTTCTCCTGCTTTGTCACTAAGGACAAAACCTTCACCGACAGACGCGCCGGAATACCCCACGCACACTGGCGCTAACTTCCTTCTTCTGATCTCCCATCTCGGCTGCTCGATTAAATACTTTCCGCGGGAGATTTCAGAAAGTTCTCATCATTTCGTCGGCACAATACGCAGCGAAGGCTGTGGAAAGGGCGAGACGTATGAGGGCCGTCCGCGACGGATGACGCAACCCTGCATCACCACGCTCCTTTCCATCGAGAACGTTCTATGGCTTGCTCAGCCGCCGACGCGAGGAGGTTCGACGGCGAACATACGCTTCCGAGGGAGAGGGATGTGCGCCCGGGGAGTCTTTGATGCTTGTTTTCTTTTTTTTTTATCGTGGACCTCTCGGCACTTCGTCGCGAGAATTTGGCGGCGCGCCCTTTCTGCTGAGCGCTCGTTTTGTGACAGCGACTAGTATCCACACCTTTCCTCCTCTACTGAGGAGGTGGGCTAGAGCTCGTACCACTGTGACATTACAGTGTGTATTTTTATTTTCTTTTTTAGAAACATGTCTTTTTTGTGCAATATTGTTCTTGAGCACGAGAGCAATTTTCCTCACAGGTGAACGCAAAAACGTCACCTTGTACTGTGAATGACCCCCATTGTTTGTGCATATAGCCTTACTGTTTATATAAGTTTACTAATCTCGATGTTCATGAATGTTCTGTCCTTGTACAATTTTTGCATTGTACACCACTGCATACACAAATGAGCTATTTTCGCTGTATATAACAGCTCGCACTGTACATACATGATCATCATTGTCCATCCTTCTGTGTACACATAAGCTGTGTAAGACATATCTGGAAATAAAATTCTCTTAAACGGCCTGCGACTAATGGTTATTCCCCCGCAACCGCAGATCGAGTCCTCGCCAGAGAAGGCGCCTTTCGGCGAATGTGTCGCAGGTGGCCACGTCATACCTGAAACTCACCACATGGCTGCCCGATTCTCTGTTAGTTCTCCTGTTTATGAGGAGATTTTGTCTGAAGATGACGATGTCTCCATCTACGAGGACTCAAAGGGAACCACGAGTGAGATTGTCCTGCGAATAGATGACGACATCACTCCAAGAGATATCAGCTGGGACAGTTTGGGCGCGTTTGTACCATCTTCGCTCAAGAGCCCCGGCACCTAACACCCCCGGATATCCAGCAGCGACTGAGAGGTACCCATTAAAGACACAAGTTTCTTGCGGACTTCTACGTGGAACTGGAAGCCCCATGCTTCCGGTGGGTCACCCGGTCGTAAGAAATGACTAAGCCACTCGTGGGGCACCCGCTCCCGCGTTTGTTGGAACTGTGCATCGTCAAATATTCAGCTTAGCTCTTTAGTGTTTATTATGGATACTTTACTGAACATTGTTTTAGTCAACGTTCAAGGCTTTCCCAGTACGGTAAAGCAGGCCTAGGTGGTTAGTGTAGCGCGTGCTACGAATTGGGATGTTTTGTTTCTGCAAAAAAAAGAATAATTTGTTCCCGCTATGGCACGTGCTGGCTTTTAATCGAAATTTCAAACTAGATTCTTATTTTTTGCTACAACTAGTTTTACGGGAGTAAGTATTATTATATTTATTCGGGATCTATTGAGGGTTCACCATGTTGTTATGATGGTGCGGGTGGGGTTCCGGCCTTTGACTACATTCACGTTTCTGTTAGATGGGGGGTAGTGAGTGTGTACGCGCCAGCACAAGCATTACATTCCGCTAACTTTTTTCGAGACTTGCATGCTTTTTTCTCGAGGGTGGTTATGTTATTCTAATTGGCGACTTGAACTGTGCTAAGTACGCTAACCGATGTACAGAGTCCTAGCTGGGGTCATCCAGCTTGGAATTCACGCGAGCTGCGATGCCTTGTTCAGCACTTTTTATTACAGGCTGTCGACATTGGCATGCTCGGGAATACTTCCGTTTGGACAGGGCGGCACGAACAATCCTCCAGTAGACTCGACGGGCTTACGTTCAACGCGCTTTAGAGGCGTTCGCCTTCGATTTACGTGTTACGTTCATCCCACCTTCGCCTGTGTACTTCTCTGAGCATCGTCCGATTCTCTTAGAATTCGAAATTCCATTTTCTTTTTTCGGAGAAACGCTGGCGTCTCGATGTTCGCATCGTCCAGGACGCGTGATCTCGGTCAGATATGTTCCGTGCAATACGAGCCTCACTCATTGTGTCTGGTCCAGGTCATTGGGATGCGCTTACAACGCAGTGGCGACTGTAATGCTCAGTTAAAAAACGTTCACTTCGTGGTCGCGTTTCTAGCCGATACTACAGTGAAATTACGCGTCGCCTTGCGCACCAAAATGCTTTTGTCCCCTGATGTGAGCTTAGCAGCTTGGGCTGCATGAACACTTCCAGCGCTTGACTGCTGCCTCGCCTCTGCCGCCGGCTGCGTGGCTCTGTAGGCACAGCCACTGTACACATCGTGAGGTGCTACGCTATGCGAAGCAAATGGCTTTGGGCAGTCAAAGCCGTTCGCTATGACCACGCCGATACCACTTGTACAGCCACTTACTACGCGTGATCGAGCTGAAGGTTCAGTTAAATAAAACAAGTTGCTATGTAATGACAAAACAAAAAATTGGCAGATCCCACGTACCGTGGGAAACAATGATATGCGAAGCACAAATGAGCAAGGTTCATATGCCACTTTAAAATAAACACATTGTTACGAGGCGGAGGTAAACTATGCCGTACATGACTTCCACATCATGATTATCATGTTTGAACCTGCCATTTACATTCGTCGTCCATTCATGGCACATAATACCAAATTTGGTATATGTGGAACTAGTGAAACGGCTGCGAGAACGCTATGACGTATCATGTAGTCATGCTTTGCTTGACACGCATATCATGATTATCATGTTTGGATGTGTCGTTTACCTTCGTCATCTATTCACGTCACGTGATACCAAATTGAGTATTCGTGGAGCTAGCTATGGGCGTGGTATGTTGTCATGTTCTTACACGACACGCGTGTCAGTATTATTATGTTTTCACCAGTCATATATTTCGTCCTCCATGGACGTCACGTAACACCAAATTTGATGTATGTGGAGCTAGCAAAAGGTCCACGAGCGCATCATGAAGGGACCAATATACTCCGGCGTAACGTTGACGCGTGCGCACGCCGGGCGCAGCGACGCTACGCTAGCAAAACGCGAGCACTTAGTAGTCTGATGCCAGGCGCAACCAGCGTCCGTTGGCGTGGTCTGGCGGCAACTGTCGCGAAATGCGACATGACGCATTTCGAGCCGATGACATTACCCAGACAGCACTGCGTCTCCCTCTCTTCGTGACGGAGGGACGCCGGGCGCACTCAGACGCGCATGCGTCAGAGCAACGCAGAGCGGCGCACATCGGCGCCGGGCGTGGAACCGCCGGCGTGACGCGACGAAAAGAACACCGGCGCACACACTCGCCGGGTCACCACAAAGTGTATTGGTGCCTTGAGTGTTTCATGTAGCATGTTGTTACAAAACACGCATGTCCTGATTATCATGTTTGCACCAGTCACAAACAGTCGTCGTCCATTGACGTCACGTAATACTATACTTGGTATATGTGAAGCTAGCGAAATGGCGGCGAGCACACCATGAGCATGGCATGTAGTCATGTTGTTACATGGCACGCATGTCATGACTATCATGTTTGCATCAGTCACATAGTGACTAAGGTACTCAGCTGCTGACCTGCAGGTCGCTGGATCGAATCTTGGCTGTGGCGGCTGCATTTCCGATGGAAGCGGAAATGTTGGCCCGTGTACTTAGATTTGGGCGCACGTTAAAGAAACCCAGATGGTTGAAATTCCCGGAGCCCTCCACTACAGCGCCTCTCATAACCATATGGCGGTTTTAAGGCCTGAAATTCCACATATAAATCAACCAAGAAAAGCTAGCGAAACGGCCGCGAGCGCATCATAAGTGTGGCATGTAGTCATGTTGTTACATGACACACATGTCATGATATTCATGTTAGGGTTTGTCGCGGGTGTTCGCCTTGCAGTCATGTAATTCGATAATGGTTTTTCAAAGTGTGATGTGAATGAAACCACCGCAAGAGCTGCAAGATCATGAAATGTAAATTTTGACATTCATGACACACATGTCATGATTTTCATGTTATGACTACTCATTTTTAGCTCGTCATACAATCATGTTATGCTATACCAAGTTTGGTATCGATACCATTATCGAAATGGTCAGGAGAGCTAAATGTCATAGGTGGCTAGATAGATAGATAGATACGCTCAAAATCACCGAAGTTTGCTAAGATGCTTCGCATTAAAAAAAACGAAAAATACCAGGCCTGCGCGGAAGACGCAGCACTGTCACAGCGAAATCTAGGAGAGTGACCTTTCAGAGCCTTTTGTAAACACTCATGGGGTAACTGCGGCAAGCACACTTGCTGGGTACCCACTGCGTCATTAAAAATAGCAAGTTCGCGAACAGTTCTCCAGCACCGGCGTGGCTTAGTGATAGAATACTGAGCTGGTGCACAGCAGCCCCGGATTCCAGCCCCACCCTGTTCTTGGTACTAAGATTTTTTTCTTATTTCAGGCAAAGTGGTAACGGACACCGGGGGTGGCGGACAACTATGGCGCCGTGCGTGACCCAAGTTTTGATCTCATTACAGCTTTTGCTGTAATAAATATTTATTATTAAGCGTCCCCTTATATTTTTTGTCAAGCAATACTTCTTAACTTTCTTTCAATTTAAGAATTGCCCTTCGACCTGCGCAACGTTCTTATTATGAAGCAAACTGTGGTTTGGGGGTCTGTGAATTTTTTTTACCATCCTTTATTCGTTGAGGTGCAGAAAGTTCTAACAGCAAGAGTGTTCTTTTTATTTCACGTCCAGGGAGAGGCGGCAAGGCATGTTAATCTTGACCACTCTCATAAGATTGCATGCTATCATATAATATGTTTTATACGTGTCGTGAGGGATTTTCTTCAAGGTGTGGGATCGATACCGAAGAGCCAAAGCAACCCGTTTAACATGCACTAGGATACCGTGATAAGTCTTGCTTGTTAAGTCGCCCCGCCATGGTGGTCTAGTGGCTAAGATACTCGGCTGCTGACCCGCAGGTCGCGGGTTCAAATCTCGGCTGCAGCGGCTGCATTTCCGATGGAGGTGGAAATGTTGTAGGCCCGTGTGCTCAGATTTGGGTGCACGTTAAAGAACCCTAGGTGGTCTAAATTTCCGGAGCCCTCCACTACGGCGTCTCTCATAATCATATGGTGGTTTTGGGACGTTAAACCTCACATATCAATCAATCAATCAATCAATCAATTGCTTGTTAAGTCGAAAGTCTTCATATGTCACATGCAAACGTGGCCTTGAACAAAAACTACAGAGATGACATGAAACGGTTAAAAATACCACGCGACCTCTTATCTTGAGCGGCGGGCAATTTGCGTTTGTAAAAGCGTTTGAAGCCGGGGCGATGAAGAAGAACATGAAAGAAGACACCTAAGGCTCTAAAAAGCTTCCCCGAAAGAGCGCACGTTGCTTGTGTAGTGCGAAAACGAGGCTTTTCCTTGCCTGGTTCTTCTGACGGTTATGAAGTAACGGGAAAAGGACACGCTATGGAAGAAGTTGAGTCAGGGCCTTGTGGATTGTGCGTTAGGCCAAAGTATGAAGACAGATGAGGCTCAACAAACACAAAATAAGACATGATGAGCGAGGTATTTTGTCGGAACCTGACGGGGCATTTTTAGTCTATATATATTCAGCACTCCGGCTTGCGCTTCGAGGACTCTTAGTAATGAAGGGACGCACCCTCAAACTTTTTAGTCGTTTAATTTATACATCCTGCTTGATAATTTACATTTGTCATGAAGATGAAACTGTGTCTTCTAAAAAAGTCTGGGGACAAAGAAGTTAGGTGAAGTAAGCTCTGGGGTAGAGGGGTGGAATCGATTGGGTATACACTCATTCGTCAAAACTTTTACATGAGTAGTTACAATGAATGCTATGCTCAGGAAGAAAGGCATACTTCCAAGTACTCTGATTGCTAATATTTCCTATGATTACCTTAATACAGATGAATTGGCAGGTGAGCCAGTTAGTACAGATTCATTATGACAACTTAGCAGTGTGAACTAACGGGACAGAATAAGAAGGTGCGAAAACAAGCCCAACCTTGTGTGCCTTCCTACATTGTCCCGTTTGGTTGCACCGCGAAGTTGTCATAATGAATCTTTATACACTCGAACTGATGGACATGCCATAATGCGCAGGCAGGGATGCTTCGAAAGTGTTTTTTTTTTTGCAATGCAAAGGATGAACTAGCGTATGCACATTAAAGCAAAACGAAGACATCTGTTCTTGTACCATAATCTCTCTACATGCTTAGCTCAGTTATGCTAAATTGCCGTGTCCTCTCGGACTCATTCAGACAATGCTCTTTTCCACGGGTCGAAAGAGTAGACGGTTGCTTATCGCTTCGCAAGCTTGACAAGCTTGACGTGATAGATTGATTTCTTCCCAATTTTATGCCTGGCCCACGAGCATCCATATTTTTTGTTACTCTTTTCAATTCACCGACTCCACAGAATTGTGTTACAGGAGATTTATATGCTTGAATGTTCACCCCCCTCTAAGAAGCCAGGAAGAAAAACGATGCTTTAAAAGCGTTGTGACACGCGAAGAAAATAGAAATTACAGGGCTGAAAACAGCCAAAGGGTCATGCTAAATAGCTCTACTTGAATCTGGTACACGTGGTTGTAACGCTTGGTGAACGCGTACTTTGTGGGGGCTCTGTGATACCAAACGCTGTAGTTGATGGAGTAAGCTCCCCGTGTTCGGCGCGCCCCTCAATTGCGGGGGTTTTGGTGTGGCGTTTCTCGCTGACTGCCGGAATCGAGAGCACGCGCAGACTATACGAGACGGGGGTGAACGCAGTGCGCGACAAGAGAAATGATCGCTGCGATCGGGTTGCCTCACTCATGGAGATGGATTGGGAAACGGCGAGGAAGGTGAGTCGCTGGCTGCCTACCGCTTCATTAGGAAGCACGTGGGCTGGAGCGTGGCTCTATTGCACGGAAAAGTTGAATGCGCTGTTTTCTGTACACAAAACTGAGCCTTTACCTTATGCACTACAGTTTAGTAATGGGAATAATTGACGTGAATGAACATACCATGTTGAATACAACTTGTCCTAGAGAAGAACATGAGTTATTAGAGCGGCTGCGGTGGCCCATTGCTATGACCTATAGTAATTATGTGTGAGGACGCTGGCTCGACTCCCGACTGCACCGACTGTCTTTTCGTGTTTTCGAAATGAAAAAAAGGCAACTCTTGAACATTCGCACGCTGGTCGGTAAAAACCCGAACATGTAACATTTTTGTCCAGAGCATTGCAGGCGTTTTTGACAGCTCGAACGTTTCTTCAAGACTTTCAGATGAATGAATGAATGAATGAGTGAATGAATGAATGTACGAATGAATGAATGAATGAATGAATGAATGAATGAATGAATGAATGAATGAATGAATGAATGAATGAATGAAGCAAGCAAGCAACTAACTGGGCTTCATATGAGAATGGTCTTTGCAGACAAGCCCGCAGCACGCCTAGAAAAAATTGAAATATTATCGAACGTGCAGGAGACTTTAGGGCGCTCTGGCAGCGATGTGTCAGCTTCACAGGATGACAGGAACATTAGACCTAGCTAAAGCAGTTTTCGTGTTACCAGTATCACTCAGAAGTGAATATAATCTCCATCGCCAATATTGAATGCTGCATTAATAACTGTTTAGAACATTGAAAATATTTTATTGACTGCCATGGCTGTCTTTGCTTCTTTTCTCCTATCTATAATATTCCTGGGAACTGAGTCAGCACTCTGCTGTATACATACAGATATCCCATCTCTCTACCCTTGCATTTACATATAAATTTCATAAATGTGTTTTTTATCTTCGGAGAAAATCACCAAGTGAAATTCTACGAAATTGAGGCGGAGCTACGGTAACTTTCTTACCGACGGGCGATAGGTAGATGGCGGCTGGCTTTTTGATCGAATTGTGCGAATGATCGCTCTTCAAAACTCTGGCTTGCTCTTGAGTGAAAACCGCGGTATACGTAAAAGTAAACCAGCACAGCCGAGCTTGTATACTTCTTCAATAGTATCATCAGTCCTGAATCTGACGTCACGTTTGCGCCCCATGTGCAACTCAGTTTTAAAATAGCTTTGGCGTTGCATACAGCACTTATTTAAAGAAGATGCCGAGAAAGCTGAAACACGTTTTTGAGTAACCGCTGAATTAACTCCCTGGAAAAGGGTATTGCCTCACGAATTCAACGCAGCAAAAAATTTCAAGTATCCGTCTAGTACGAGCGTAGTTACAAAGATTTGTCACACGCTGAAATCACATTCTCTCGTCAATCGTCTCAACGGAAGCGCTGGAAGCTAAGCAGGGATGGATGAGAGGGGCAAACAAAAAAAGTCACGCGTGTCTCGTGACCTTGAGATCGTTTTTTTTTTTCCTTCGAATACCTGACTTTTTCTGTGTGATCGCGTGCGCATGCGTGGACAAGTGACGTCCTCCCACGGCGATCTCTGTAACGACCGAACGTGCCATGTTTAAATCAGCCAATGGCTGATAAATGGGCTTACTACGAGTGATTTTGGGACTTATTGCGTGATTTGTCGAAAGAAGAGAAAGCATTTTTAGCTAACTTTCATGATTTATTGCAAATTCCAGGGCCCGTGCTGCGCATATTATTTGGATAGCCTGTTGTCGGGAGCCTCTACTACCAATCGGCAGCATTTTCAGACCATGCTCAGAAAGTGTTGCAGGGCCCCTTTAAGCACGCTCAGTGGGAAAAAAAGAAAGATCAAACTGTACATGTGCACGAATTCAAAGATCAGGCACACTACATGCCTCCTCAATGAATATACGTGGTCTGTTTATTGTTAGCTGAAGCTAGATGACCGTATGTTGTTGTTATTGTGATGTCGAGAATGCGACAACCTAAACCGAGAGTTAACAAGAAAAGAACCGTACAAGTGTTGGCGCGGTATAGTACGTACGTATCTACAGTGCATGCAGCACGAAATGATCTCGCAGAACAGAGCGAGAATATGACCATCGCATCAAATTCGACACCATGCACCCAGGTCACCCAAAGGGATGGTAACGGCACTAAAAGACAATACTTAAAGTCTTGGCATATAAAGACGACAGCTGGAAACATTAACCGTTCGACGGGTATCTTGCCGAGCGTGGACATACACGGTATCCGAAACCAATGGAGAAGACAGAGCATTGAGAACAGCGTCGGGGGGACAATGGGAGACAGAGACAACCAATAAAAAGCGCTAGCTTCGGAGATAGCTGGATGGTAACAACCTTTAGAAAAGACAGGACCACTTTTAAATACGAAGCATTTCTTAGCGAGCTTCGGCGACATTCAGCGTATTTATCTATCTAGCCGTTAATGGTTGGATGCTTTCGTGGTCACCCCTTTAACTTGGCGTGAACCAGAAGTAGCATGGGAGGGTAAGATGGTTTGACAAATATGACGTATTGGTCAAGACATGAATAATGTAACAATCCCATCGCGTGTGTCGTCAAACACTTGCAGCTAGACAGGGGTACATACCCATGGGCGAACATGGGCCGCTTGTATGCGTGTATGTGTCACAGGTGATTGGCACTAAGCCAGAGACGACGAGATTACACATGAGCAATTTTAACACGTGAGCGTTAAGCCATACCCGCCATCGGTAGTGTCGTCCCAACGAAGGCATAGGATAAATGTCAGTGTTAAGAAAAACCTAACAAAAATAGTGTTGACCTCTTCCCCCCCCCCCCCCCCCCCAGAGAATGCTATTATTAGATATCAGGGTCCCAGCAGGAATGGAACCCAAGCATTCCGCGTGGCAGTCAAGCATTCTTCCACAGACAAGGTCTCGGAACTATTTTTCAAATAGACGCTAATCTTCGTGAAACGTCAATAGCGGTAGCACTGCTGCTTACCCAATTTTATAAACATTACATTTGTACTCCTTTGATACAGTCGTCACGTCGGGTTAACGTCACTTGTGGTTAGTTGCTATGCACTTAAGTTGATTTATGTAGCAGTGTCCAGGGCCAGCATCTTCGCGAGCATCAGCGCGTCATATCAGCTTCTGGTGTAGTTAATACGCATGTTCTAGTTGACATCGTTGGGCAAGTGCAAACAACCGGTTATAATAACATTTGCAACTCTGTCTGTGCGTGCAACATTTTTAAATATATTTAGCATCATTTCATGACGTGTCGCTTATTAAAAAATTGCAACATGGTCACCTTCCCTCCACATGCTTCTCGTAACGTCGATTACCAGGTACGTGGGATCTGCCAATTTTTTTAAAAGAAGATGCAAACACTAAAGTGGACACGATAGCCTTTTTGTTCTCATAATTTGATTTAGCCAGACACACTTAAGTGAACCAAGTTTCAAAATGTGCTCCGCTGCTCCTGTCGTTGATGTAATCTATTTAGTAGATTCGACAGTATTCCAGAAAATTATGATACATCTAGGTGGGTCTCTCGCCGAGTGAGTACACTTGTAGCAGGTAATATATCCACTGCAACTCCTTCTCAGTGAAGCATAAAAAGTACACTTGCGAATATTCTTAGGTATCGGCAAGAAACTGTATTAGAGACGACAAAATTAAAGCCCTTCTTTGAAATATGCTAGCTGATATGTTCCCGGTGGTCCTGCCACTCTTGTCTTTAAATATAACTAAGTGTGCTATGCCGGATATTCCTCGATAGTGCACCTGCGAAGATAATACACTTGTCTATCAATGCCACTCATCTCTTGTCTTTACTACTGAGCTAGGTCTTGTTAGACAAGTTGTCTCGAGAGAGCGTCAAAGGCTGCTTCAGAGAAATACTGTATTTCCCAGAGGCCAAGTTTCCTTACTGGCTTCGACTTACTGCCTTAACAAGGTCCGGAACAAAGCTAAGGGTTTTTTTTACTTATGCAAGCGTGCATCTCAGATATACCGAGTTTCTGAATCGCCTTTTTGGGCAAGTTTTTGGAACACCAGCCAAAGGATAAACAACTTTTGACAGGGCTTTGACGTCTGCAACGACAGGGGCAGCCTCCTTTTCTCGATAACAACTACGCTCCTTGCGCAGTGCATGTAGGCTGCCTATCAGATCTGTCTGAAAGATCCGTGAACGTTATCTTTGAATTCATCTGTCTGTTTTTTACCTATTTTGTGCTTGATATCTGGGGATGCTTGAACGCTGTTTGCACTCCTGACAAAGTGCACGCGCACGGCAACATTAAGGAAGCACAGCCACCGTGGGCTCATACAAAATGCAGTACCTGAGAATCTCAAGTTACGCTCAAGTGTGCAGTAAATCCAGCGAACAAACTGAGCCAGGAACTAGACAAGGGGGCCGAGCCTTAAGATTGGAAGACGCTATAAATGCGAACACACAAATGCATGGTATAAGACCGGAAGTAGAGAAGGCCGGAGAAAGAAGAAACGAAAAACGGAGTAGGCAGTGAGCGAGAGAGAGACGGTGAAGATGTAGAAAACATGATTTATCGACGGAAATGCAAGCGTGTTGGTTGCTTAAAAGTGGCTCGAAGGTTACAAATTCTGCGCGAAAGAGCTGCCGATCGCTAATGTTTTACAGGTTAAGTTTGAACTAGATACAAGAATTTGTCGAGAAAGAGGAAAGGGAAAACGCGAAAATGCTGGGAAGAGTGGAATGCAGTGTTATGACTTAAATAAAAATAAGGGATCCCTCAAGACCATAACTAGGCCGATTGGACCCAAAAAGCTCAGAGGAACGATCCCGAGAAGGAGCAGCGGAATGGGCTCCTGTTCGCAATCGAGTTGTCATGGGACCTGTCGCCGCTGGAGAGGCCCTTATCAAACATGCACTTGCAGAGCTAAGTGAACGGAAAGAAATACGACTGCTCTCACCAACTAGAAAAAAAAAATCACCGGGGCAGGGCGGTAGGTTGTTTCGGTTGAAAATGCATCGTCGGATCCGCTTTTCGGCATTTCTCGGCCTTTTCTGGCAACGAATACGAACGTAGAAACACAAGGCGTAGTTAGGAAAAAATAAAAAAATCAAAGAAAAAAAGCACAATAGTGGGGATCAGCGGCGATGCACAGCACAGAAAAAGTGTGAACGACGGAATAAAAACCCTGAGCGCCGAGCGTAGGAAGAAAACGTTTTTCGGAGAAACGGAGCGATGCGAGATGACATGTAAAGTGGTTTAGTAAAGAAAAGTAAATCCACCGTAGTAATAACACCTGAAACAATAAAAGTGAACACAAGGGTGAAAAATGGCGGCGGAGTTGGCATTGCAGGCAAGAAGAACGAGTAAAGAGAAAACGAAGATATTGAATTTGCGAAAAGCTTGGGAACAATATGTACGTATCTTGTTTCGGAGCCGCTTTCATGGTGTGTCATTCTACGCACACTTCCGCGAAGGCTTGCTTCCTTTTCCAAGAGTGGTGTTTTTGTACGTGTGTGTGGGTGGGTGTGCGCATGTGTGTGTGTGTTAGTGTGCATGTGTGTGTTTGCATGCGTGTGCGCGCGTGTGTGCGTGTGTTTGGGCATGTGTGTGTGTGTGTGTGTCTGTGTGTGTGTTTGTTTGGTTGTGTGTGTGCACCGCAACGTGTGACTTGGCAACGTGGAGCAGGACGCGAGCCTTCTGGTTCCATTTACATGGATGGCCCAGATGAAATTCGATAACAAAATGTGTCTTGTTACGAAATAATCAATGTGGGGAAAATACTTGGAGTCCCCCTATTCCGTGTCTGTGACCCTGCTGCTGTTTTTTTTTAGTGTTTCTTCAGGAAAGCGGAGCTCTTACCACAAAAGCTTCGCTATGTCTTGTCTCTACCGCTTTGTACTTCTTGCCTTAATGCAACATTTACTGCCACACCAAGTTAGATGCAAAATGAACAAGTGTGACATATTCACGTAATCTTTAAAGGGCACGAGCAGAGAGTTGCAGTCTTGCCTCTCTTGCAAGCTCTTCAGTCAAGCACTTCTATCGGGGGTTTTGTGAATATTATGTGGAAGAGCTTTATTCGAGGCGAGCTCGAGCTGGCACACACTGATGATGATATCTACAGATGAGAAAATTATACAAATGATGATGACACGCCCAATCGATAAAGAAGACTCGGTGACTGCGCTCACACTAATTCCCCGTCACGCCGGAAGCGGCCTCCTGGCCGCGCGAGAGACAATATTAGAAATTGCGTCGGGCGTACAGTTTCAACCGAGAAACGTGCACGATTTCTGTCCCACGGCAACGGTGGTCGGAGGGAGCGTTAAGTGGTGAGATCCGGTATTTAATGGGGGACGTTTGTTCAATCACCGTATAAGGCCCAATAAAACGACTGAGGAATTTTTCACATAAGCCGGGCACACGCACGGGAGTCCACAGAAGAACTTTGTCTCCTGGGGAAAAGGTGACAGCACGGTGTGTTGAGTCGTAGCGAGACTTGCGAGCTTCCTGAGAGATGCCGGTGTTGATTCGGGCCAGATGACGGCAGTGCTCGAGGCGAGACAAAAATTGTTTGGATAAAGGGCTTGCTGAGGTAGCAGGAGACTAAAGGAAGGAGACGTCCAGAGTTACACTTGGAGAGTGGCCATGGACCAGAAAATAGGGAGAAAAGCCGGTGGTGTGTTGCGTAGCTGTATTGTAGGCGAACGTTACTAATGGCAAAATGGCATCCCAGCTTGTGTGGTCAGGGTTAACGTACATGGCAATCATGTCCGAGAGGGTACAATGAAAGTGTTCCGTCAAGCCATTTGTTTGGGGATGATAAGTTGAAGTTGTTTTGTGGATGGTGTTGGCGGCGCGTGGAACCTCAGCAACAATAGAGGAAAGAAAGAGCTTGCCGCGGTCACTGAGCAGAACACGTGGCGCTCCATGGCGTGGAGCTCCGAAACAAGTTATCGGAAAAGCAAAACTAGCGAAAAATCGGTGGTTTTGATCGAAGTCAACAGTTATATCGGATACACATGATATCAGAAAATACCTTCTACAGAAGTGAGTATCAATTAATTATCAGGACAAATAATAAATATTAATTCAGTGAGTTCATTTAGAGAGCAGACGGTTCCTCGTTGAGAAACTAGAATTGTGGAGGCACCTGGTGGGACAGATGTGCACTATGCGCTTCGTTTTACGAGGTATCCGAGATCAGCTTCGGCAATGCTATTGCGAGAAATTCAACAGTGCACACGAAGGCTGACGTGCGAGTGTCCATATCAGACACCCGAGTTAACGATCAGGGCTATCTCCAGTTTGGAAAGACGACTGTATCCTGCGGCTGTTTTGTGATTTTGTAGGGTTAGCTACGCTGGCCGAAATAGAGCAATATTGCTTGGCTTATAGACAGCCGTGCTGCGCATGTCCAAAGAGCAGTGACGTCACACGGTGCACAGCTGGCCCGCCGGAAATAGCCTGGAAGCTGCTAGAATGACGTGACTGTGGGAAGCTGGCACTTTGACTTGCGTGAGCCTGCTCTATATTCCGTCCGTGCGTTCATACGTCCATTCATCCGTCCATCCGTCCGTAATCTCAACCACGTACCCGTCCGTCCATCTGACTCTGTTTCTGTCTGCGTCAATCGTTCCATCCTTAGCTCAAGCTACGTATATATTAGCAAAGCTGGGTTAAGTCACTGCTAATTTTTGGTGGTGGACAGATGAGCGTGACAGAATTTGAAGAAACTCCACGTTTTTCTGATTACTACGCTTGTATGTTTGCTTATGAAATAGCATAACACTCATTATCTTCACTTTATTTCCAGTCGGTATATGTTGCCAAATCATGCTTCGTCAGTTGAATCAAAATACTTTTATTGCGATAGCAATTATATCGACACTCTCGAATGAATTTCGCCGCAGGCGTCGGCGTCGATGTCGTGCACCGTATATGTAGCCCCGCCGCGGTGGTCTAGTGGCTAAGGTGCTCGGCTGCTGACCCTCAGGTCGCGGGATCTAATGCTGGCTGCGGCGGCTGCATTTTCGATGGAGGCGGAAATGTTGTAGGCCCGTGTACTCAGACTTGGGTGCACGTTAAAGAACCCCAGGTGGTCTAAATCTCTGGAGTCCTCCACTATGGAGTCTCTCATAATCATATGGTGGTTTTGGGAAGTTATACCCCACAAATCAATCAATCAACACACACAAACACACACACAATCTCTCACTGGGCATTCCGCACTCCATCGTTGATCGATACATCTCGTGTGAGTCGCATATGCCTTTACTAGATTTTCACCCCTAATAACTTGTTTTTGAAGCTACAATATCAAAACACGTTTCGTTTACGCCACGATCGGAAAAAAGTAATTCTAACTCAGTGGACTCACTAGTCGCTGCTGAAGACGATGCGGAAGAGATGGCGGACTTATTATGTGTGAGTTGATTAAAAAAATAAACGGCAATGCAAATTCAAAGCCGTTTTTAAATGCGAAGCATTCCTTACGAACTTGGGCGACTTTAAGCATATCTATCTATCTATCTATCTATCTATCTATCTATCTATCTATCTATCTATCTATCTATCTATCTGGGAGACGCTCTAGGTGCCGACCAGTGCGGACGCGCGAAGATCGGCTCCTGCTTTCAAGAATGCTTTCCTGTGGTATTCACGAATTTGTCGCCGAGTTTTTACTCTCATCGTGTGCCTAAGTTCTCAAGAGGTCAGCAGATACCACCTTTGTGCCGGTGAGTGGACTTTTAAACCGTTTTGGGGACATTTTTACACGGCAACGCCACCGGGGATTTAGGCCTAACCAAGGAGGCGATTGTCGCCGATGCGCCGGCCCGGCGCCAACGCGACTCAACGCTCTGCGCGTTCCAGTATCTGCAACTGAGAATGGAATACCAAGTAGATGGAGAGGACATCTCTCCAGAGGATTGCACGGAAGAAATGGGTTGGAAGGAAGCCGAAACGAGACGCTCAAGGAATAAGCAAGCCGCGATTAGCGTTCCTGCTGCCAAGGGTTCGACCGAGGCCGGCGTTGCGGGAGACGCTCGAGCCAGTCGTAGTAGGTATGACACCAAGCATACAATCGTGCGAGCTGGACGCATGCCGCCACTACCTAAGGACTTCAGCAAAATTGTGCTACGACCACGTGGAGGATTAAATATCTCGAGAATTGGCACTGGAGCCGTGGCAGACTCGATAGTACTGGCGGCCGGCATCAAAGAGGAAGAGGCCATGCAGGACATCATCTGTTCCAACTTGCAGCAGAACATTATGGTGGCAAGCACTCCGGACCAAGACAGAGCTTCAAGATACCTCAAAGTCAAGCAAATTGACATTGGAGGCAAAGTTTTCGAGGTTAGCGCGTACGCCGCGGCACCCCACGACACTTGTAAAGGAGTGATTCGCGGGATCCCCGTAAGCGATACTCAGGACATTTTGACCCGAAAGATTGTGAACGCGAACAACCCAATCGCGCTGCAGGCGAAGAGAATCAAGGACACCGGGACAATCATCACAGCGTTCGAAGGACACAAGGTGCCCAGATTCGTGAGATATGGACCTTCACTTTTGCAGTGCTCCCTTTACCGCAAGAACATCGATATTTGTTACGTCTGTGGAAAGCTGGGACATCGGTGTGACGTCTGTCCGAACCCAGCTGAAACAATCTGCAGAGACTGCGAGATCAAGAACCCAGATAGCCTGCACCAGTGCAATCCAAGATGCAGGCTGTGCGACGGTCACCATCCCATGGCAGACAAGGAGTGCAAGAACAGGTTCTTAGTGCCATACGTCGTCAGACGCAGACGTTGGGAAAGATCACGAGCAGCCGCAGAAGCCCGGGACGCATCAATCACATCGAGTCCAAACATCAATGACAAGCAGCTTATTCCAGCCTACGAGACCCAGAGCATCCCGACTACACAAGAACAGGAAAGGCGGCCCCACTCCAGGGGGAGGTCGCGTTCCAGAAGAGGTTCTAGACCAAAGGCCCGCTCCTAATCACGGGGGCGCTCGAGTTCTCAAGGTCACCATCAGGGTCGGGATCAGCCTGGGCGGCACCCGAATGGCCAGCTGCCTGGCGTTCAGTTCGAGATCACGGCTTCACACCCAGGGAGGACGCCTGCAGTTACTTCGAAAGGCAGCTGGGCTGAGTGAGTGCGCAACGGCGGGGCAGAGGTGATGACAGGTAAGCTACCAGAGCATGATAGAATTGCACAGCTAGAGCAAGAAAACGCGAGACTTACAAAATCGAATGAGAGGCTATCAGCTGAGTTAAAGGAAATAAAAATTATTCTCACTAAGCTAACCAGCGCGCAATCTTCACAGCCAATGCCTCAGCCAGTTGATGTCCCTGTGGCTAAAAACGTGGGGGACTCGAGAACCGCGAAAAAGAGGGCAGTCATGGCAGAACACGTGAAAGCCAACCAAACGACCATGTCAGATATGAAAGAGGTGTTTGACACGCTCAGCAAAGTAGTAGCCAATCTTAGCGAGCAGATGGGTAGGCTACAATCAAGCGTGGCGGCACTGGAAGAGCATATGACTTTGCGCATTACGAAGCTCGAAGCAGATCTGCACAACACAGCAAGGCCTCCACATGCACCAAGCTCACCCCTTCGGCCACCAATACTAGTGGTACCAAACCGGGCGACAGGTGCAGCATCAGGCTCCGGCCGCCCATGTAATAACCATGATGGCAGCGCTACGTGAAGCATTTCGTATCTGGCAACGGAACTGTAGAGGTTACCTTAAAAAGAAGGCAGCGCTACAGCAGTATATCAGGAGCAGCCAAGAAAAGCCTCATATTATATTATTAGAAGAGACCCTTTCACCGCAAGCAACGCTGCCTGGATTCCGGCCTGTAATCGGTGATGCTGAAGGGAGGAGAGTCTGCACCTTCGTATGCGACAAACTAACGCACGTAACCCACGACCTCAAGATAGAAGCAGGCCGGTTGGAACACGTCTTGGTAGAGATAGTGCCGGGTAGCAGCAACCGTCAGAGCATTTTCATTCTGAATATATACAGCAGTCCAAAGGAACAAAAGCAAGGGTTCAAGACGGTTCTAAAGAAAGCTGTTAATATCGCCGGGGAATGTCCACTCGTCATAGCAGGTGATTTCAACGCCCCTCATCATACATGGGGTTACAAGTACAACACTGGGAAAGGAAATCGAATTTGGCAAAGTGCCAGTGAACTTGATCTCACCCTAATCACAGACCCCAGCCTACCAACAAGGCTTGGTACATCTTGCTGCAGGGATTCCACCCCGGACCTTACATTTGTAAGGAACATCAAGAAGGCCCAGTGGATGAACCTTGCTGTAGACCTAGGGGGTGACCACTACATTCTTGCCACTACCTTCTCCGTGGAGCGCAAAAAGCAGAGAGAATTTCACTTCACAGACTGGGATAAGTTCAGGAAGATAAGGATGGAAAGGGAACAAGATGGCCACAGACAAGGCTTGGAGCAGTGGGTCAAACAGATTAAAGATGACATCAAATCCGTCTCCTCCACCATTACCACAGATTTTCCGGTTGAAAGAATGGATAGCCGGCTCGCTCATCTTCTTGAGGAAAAGAGAGCACTACTGAACCGTTGGAAGGGTCAGCGCCTGAACCGAAGACTGAGGAATAAGATAGCTGAGGTAAACAGATCAGTCGAGGAACATTGTCGCGCACTATCGAGGCAGCAATGGGACGAAATCTGCAACTCCGTCGATGGTCAGATGCGCAATGGCAAGACATGGAATATGTTAAACCATCTCCTCAACGAAAGCACCACCAAAAGAAATCAAAAGCATGTTATCGCTCGAATTTTGCATAAAGAGATAGGGCGCACTACAGAACAGCAAGTTGTCGAGCAGCTCGTGCATAAGTACCTCCCAATCAAAAGATGATTGGCACCACCAAGTAGACAGTACCAGGGCACGCCAAATCCAGGTCTTGAGGGCGACTTCAACATCGAGGAGATCAGAAGAGCCTTGCATGACCTCAACGGCAGGTCGGCCCCTGGCCCGGACGGTATATCAAACAAGGCCCTGCGTAACCTTGATGACGATTCAATTGAAACCCTGAAGGATATGATCAATGCAGCATGGAAAGAAGGCAGGGTGCCAGAGCAGTGGAAGCTGGCCAGGACGATTTTTATTCCTAAGCCGGGAAAGCCCCCTAACTTGGACAACATGAGGCCTATATCCTTGACATCATGTATCGGCAAGGTTGCAGAACATGCCATACTGCACAGGATAAACAAGTTCTTGGAAGATAACGACATATATACACACAATATGGTTGGATTCAGGGCAGGACTATCCACACAAGATGCGTTGAAGCTTATCAAACACCAGGTCATCGACAACGAAACGAGAGACGTGAGAGCCATTCTGTGCCTAGATCTACAAAAAGCGTTTGACAACATCCACCACTCATTCATACTCGAAGCAATTTCCAAGCTTGGTCTGGGGAAAGCCTTCTATGACTACGTATGGTCCTTTCTTACAGATCGGAAAGCCGTGATGAAGATTGCAGATATCGAGACCGCAGCAATCGAAGTAGAAGCAAGGGGCACGCCACAAGGAGCAGTGATTTCACCAATGCTGTTCAACATTGCCATGATTGGACTGTCAAAGAAATTATCGAGCATTGAAGGATTGAAGCACAGCATCTACGCAGATGACATTATCATCTGGTGCACAGGTGGAAGCGAGGGGCAGATTGAGAGCGCTCTGCAAGAGGCGATTGACACCGTAGAAGACTACCTTCGCCCTTCCGGGCTCAAGTGCTCCTCGAGCAAGTCAGAACTTTTGCTTTATCGGACTGCTCGCCGGGGACCGAAGCCCAGGGGATGGAAGCCGTTAAATCAGATAGACATCCATCTCCGTACAAATCAAGGGGATGCCATTCAGAGGGTCGACTCCATCAAACTCCTGGGAATGCTGATAGAGTCTACCAGCGCCAACAGCAAATCTATAGCCAAGTTAACTCGGAAAACAGACAGTGCGGTGCACCTCATACGCAGAGTGGCCAACAAAAGAAATGGGATCAAGGAAGACAACCTCATCAGGTTGATGCGTGCGTTTGTTCTAAGTCACTCACATACGAGGCAGCAATGCACAACTGGTCAAGAGCAGAGTCCGAGACACTGAATGTGCTCCTCAGGAAAGTTATCAAGAAGGTCCTGGGCCTACCCATACATACCAGCACCGAGCGTCTGCTTGAGCTTGGCATTCACAACACGCTCGAAGAAATAGCAGAAGCCCAAGAGAGAGCACAGTTTGCAAGGTTATCTACTACAAGGTCGGGGAGAATGATCCTGCAGGAGCTGGGCCAACACCCAATAGCAATCAGACGCAATTACAATGATATCCCTGACAACATCAGGGAGACTATCACGGTATCTTCTATACCGAGAAACATGCATCCAGAACACAACGTTGGAAGAAGAGTAGCGAGGGCCAGGACTATACTTCGTCAAGTCTCAAACGAGGAACGAGGGGTCGTATTTGTTGACGCGGCTTCCTACGCCAATGGCAAAGCGTTTGTGGCAGAGGTAGTTGACGGGGCTGGCAATGTCGTCAACTCAGCGACGGTCAGGACGAAAGACCCAATCATTGCGGAAGAAGTGGCCATCGCCTTAGCACTCAAGATGGATAACATTGAAGTCGTCTACAGTGATTCTATGGCAGCACTACGGGCGTTCGCCAAGGGGACGGTCTGTGAACAAACGCTGAAAATACTGCAAGGCAAGAACATAACACATCATCTTCTGAGTTGGTTCCCAGCTCACCTTGGACAAATCAACGATTCCCCTCCCAATCTCAACGAAGCAGCACACGAGGCGGCGCGAGAACTCTCCAACCGCGCCTCCCCGGGGATGCGTTCTACCGGTGAAGGGGATAACCGGGAAATTCTTACAACATATAACGAGCTCACTAAACATTTCTACCTGTCTAGAAGGATTTTCCCTCCACCTCACAAAAATCTAACCCGGCCCCAAGCACTTACATTAAGGCTTTTGCAAACGCGGATGTACCCTACTTTGAAAATGTTACACATCATGTACCCTGACCTATACCCAAGTAATCTTGTCCACATTGTGGGGAAATAGCTTCATTAGAACACATGCTCTGGCAGTGCACCAAATTCGCTCATTTATCGCACATCACCTCTGACAGATGGGAGGCGGCAATCCGCAGCTCGTCCTTGGCAGATCAGCTCTGGGCTGTCCACCAAGCCCGCGAGGCGGCTGAGGAGCTTGGCATCTCAGTCCCCACGTGGGAGCTGCCCGCAACACAGTGATCTTTGTTTTGGAGGACCAAATAAAAGTTTATCCAATCCAATCCAATATCTATCTATCTATCTATCTATCTATCTAGCCGCCTACGACTTTTAGCTCTCCTGGCCGTTTCGATAATGGTATCGATACCAAACTTGGTATGGCGTAACATGACTGCATGAAGAACGTATTTGACTAGTCATATCATGAAAATCATGACATGTTATGAATGTCATGATTTACATTTCATGGTGCTCCAGCTCTTGCGGTGGCTTCGTTCACATGGCATGCTGCAAAACTGGTATGGTATGACATGATTGCATGGCGAACACAAGCGACAGACCCTAACAAGAAAATCATGATATGCATGTCATGTAACAACACGAGTGCAAGCCACGCTCATGTTGAGCTTGCGGCCGTTTTGCTAGCATCACATATACCAAATTTGGTGTAACGGTACGTGAATAGATGACGAAGGTATGATACTGGTGCAAACATGATAAACATAAAACGCGTGTCATGTAACAACATGAATACATGCCACGCTCATGATGCACTCGCCGCCGTTTCGCTAGCTTCACATGTACCAAACTTGGTATTCCGCGACGCAAACGTACGACAAAAGTAAATAACACATCATAACATGATAATCAAGACATGCGTGTCAAGTAACAACATGACTACATGTCACACTCATGATGCGCTCGCGGCCGTTTCGCTAGCTTCACATATGCCAAATTTTGTATATACGTGACGTGAATGGCTGACCATCTATAGGGTAAAACATGATAATCATGAGATGCATGTCATGGGAGAACATGTCAAGGCGCCAACACATTTTGACGTGACGTGGTGCACGTGCTCGCAATTGTTCATTTCGTGGCGTCACGCCGGCGTTTCCACGCCAGGAGCCGGTCCTACCACATATTCGCAGGCGCGGACTGCGCTGCATTGCTTTGACGGCTGCGCGTTTCAGCGCGTCCGGCGCCCCTCCACCAGGAAAAGGGGGAGACGCAGTGTTGTCTGGGTAACGCATCGGCGCGAAACAGCATGTCGAAATTAGCGCTGGTTGCCACCGGGCCGCGCCGAAGGACGCTGGTCGCGTCGGTCAGGCCTGGCGTATACTATATTGCTCGCGTTTTGCTAGCGTAGCGGCGCCGCGTCCAGCGTGCGCGTCCGTCAACGTTACGTCGGTGTATATTGGGCCTGTCATGATGTGCTTGCCGTCGTTTCGCTTGCTTCACATATACCAAATTTGGTGGTACGCGACGCCAATGGGTGGCAAAATATATGACTGGTGCAAACATAATAATCCTGTCAGGCATATCTTGTAAGAACATGGCAACCTACCACGCTCACTGCGTGCTCGCGGCCGTTTCGCCAGCTTCACATATACTAAATTTGGTACAACGTGACGTCAATAGATGACGAAGGTAAACGACACATCTAAACATGATGATCATGACACGTAAGTCATGTATGGCATCATTTACTTCCCCCTCGTAACGTTGAGCTGATTTTAAAGTGACATATCAACCTTTCTTATTCGTGCTTCGCATATCATCGATTCCCACTGTACGTGGGATCTGCCAATCGTTTTTTCGCTCTCGATTTCGTGACTTCACAGACGCCCTGCTGAGCGAAGGTCAGGCTGGCACCTTCGACTTTGTGTTCATCGACGCGGACAAGGAGAACTACGACAAATACTACGAGAGGTCTCTGCAGCTGCTCAGAAAAAAATGGCCTCATCGCCATCGAAAACGTCAGTATGCCAATGTTGTGCAGTGCTAGACAGTAATTTTGCAGAACGCGAACTCGATAACGAGAATAGCATGCCATAGATCAAGATAGGACTAAGTCTTTATGCTATATTCTAAATATAAAAAAGCGCTCTCATGGCACCTGGGCTTTAGAACTATTAGGTTTATCGACTAGTGGGGTTGTTGAAGTATTTCAGATTGTGCCACCCGGAACAACTCCGTGTCCTGGGAGATGGTTTCGTCCTTTTAATTTCTTAGTGACAATCGATACGAATAAACACTCTCCAGCCATGTTTAGTCTATAGTTTTGAAATTAAAGACTGGCCCTACATTTCGAAACCGATTCGGTCTCTTCTTCAGGGTGTGACTGCCCGGCCGTCTCAGAAGCTAGCGTCCCGCCGTTCTTGATGCGGCGTTGTTTTCTCCATTTTCACGTAGAAAACAACGCAGCAACAAGGATGACCGGAAGAACAACGGTGGAGAGGGGGACAACCACTAAGAATAGTCGCTAGCTTCGGAGCTGGCAGGACAGTCACCCCCTGAAGAAGAGACCGAACGGGTCTCGAAACGTAGGATTAGTTTTTATTTCAATATTAAATCTATAGGCTAAACTTGGCTGGAGAGTCTGCTTGTTTGTGTATTTTTTATCTAGTCATACATATCTCTGTCAAATAGGTTTACGTTTAAAGAGACAATGGGGCATTGTACTCAGAACGCCACTGGATGGTTACAAATTTAGACGAAGTGAAAACAGAAATTTTAGGTATTCATATTGTTTGAAGCTTAACTAGTTGTCATGCACATTCTATGGGATAACGAAAGTGCACATACGAACGCGCGTGTGTGTGTGTGTACTGTTGTTGGGAAGTGTGGAGAGGTAAAAGGTGGTTGTAGGGAGTTTTTCACGAAGAAGTCGGCAAAGGTGGCTAGAGGGTGCTGAGTTGTCTAGAAGTCGACTTCTGGGACGACTACTTTCAAAAGAGAGACAGATAGTGTGAGAGACTAAAATATACAGAGAAATACGAAAATATGATTCCAGCTTCAATGTACATGCCGTGTCTGTTACCCACATTGCGCTAATGGCAAGGGGCGACATATTAAAAAAAATCACAGCATATCCACACAGTGAATGATGATGAGTGGGGCGAAGCGTCTGTCTGTCTGCCTGTCTGTCTGTCTGTTCGTCCGTCCATGCGTCCGTACGAGTCTTGCTGAAGAGTAACGTTATGCAGTAGCATGGCACTATTTGGCCTGAAATAAAAGCTGAGTTTATTCTGTATATACAGGAGTGCTAATCTAGGGTGGACTTTTCAAAAAGAGCCGAGATGGCACCTAAACTGCTCATTCGTGAAACAAATAAGCTCGTTTATTTATTATAACAATAATGATATCTGGGATTTTACGTCACGAACCCATGGCTTGGTTTATATGTGGAGTTTAACGTCCCAAAACCACCATATGATCATGAGAGACGCCGCAAACCCATGGCTTGGCTATCAAAGACGCCCAGTGGAGAACTCCGGAAGTTTTGGCAATATGGTGTTCTTTAGCGTGCGCACATATCGCACAGCACACGGGCCCTTTATCCTTTCTTCTCCACCAAAATGAGACTATTGCTGCTGAGATCCAACTCGTGACCCTCAGGTCAGCAGCTGAGCACCTTAACCACTACACCACCGCGGTGGACAACACAGTATAATACGGGATGCTATTTGAAATAGAGTGATTACAGTGCCAGTGGTTTCTGTTTTAGCGTATAGCTGGTCCAGCGTTTCGGTCATCTCGTACTTTCGAAGAACTACGCGCGCTTGACCAGTAACTATCTGCGTTGTGACAGGTGCTGTGGCGGGGCCTGGTCTATGACCCCAGCGACAAATCAACGGAAGTTGCGGCGCTGCGGGAATTTAACAAGAAGCTACACGAGGACGAGCGGATAGACGTCTGTCTGCTGCCTCTCGCCGATGGGATCACGTTTGCCAGGAAGAGGTGATGGACAGCTCTACAAGACTGTCGTCACCAGTCGCCTTACCGCAATCAATAAAGTTGGATGTCATTTTTGTCATGAAGCGTCTTCAGAACTAGAGCACTGCAGAGAGCATCTATAATATTGAGATGAAAGCCTTAGATGATTCATCGAAAGCGAATATTGACCTTCGGTGGTGTCAACGCGAGTGAAGAGAGCAAATCATCTCGAGATGACGTCACGTATCACCAGAATTCGTGATGTTATCATGACATGGCATCGTGGCTAGGTCAAGGGTGGGGTGATCACGGAGGTCATGCGAAACAGGGTTAAGTGCAGAAAGTTTACGATGCCTTCGATCCTGGAGGCAATTTAAAATTACACCAGGTGCAGAAAAATATTTGGGGGGGTGAGGGAGGAAGAAGAATATATCAAGAAAGAAAAAAGATGGCTTTTGACTTCGAATCACCTTAAGAGAATGCATAAAGGGCCCTCTGAGTTTTTTTCTGCGCTTGCCAACACGCAAGCTATCTCCGAAAACAGCGATAATATCGCATAAACTCAATATTCATAATAAGCTTAGACAAAGAAACACAGCACGCTTATCCGTAAACAAGCTGATTAACGAGGTTAGCCACTGGAGAAGGAAACCACTGCATCTATTACACCTTCCCTTATAATACGGGCGTGCACAACGTCCAGTACTATGTTTGTTCCGGTAAGGCGTGCGATCGGCACATTAACACTGCGAGGAATACGCTACTTGCGCTTTAGTTTGAGTAGCGAATCCGACCTGCAGGTTAACAGTGTCCTCGCGGTATTACACCGGAAGTAATTACAGATCATAACAAACCGATCGCCCCGAGTCTATGTATACAAGAGTACGCAGACCTTGTTATTGTGCGTCCGCGCGAACAAAAGGAAAACTGTCTCGGCGTGTGCTTGTTTACCTGCCTCGCGGCTGTCGCACGTCAGCGTGGTAATTAAATGAAGATGAAGCGCGGACAAAAGGAATCACACTGCGGTTAATTAGGAAAGCCCCTCCAGCGCACGGGCTGGGAGAGGGACGCGGAACTGTGTGGCAATGCTTGGACAGATGTTGTTACTGCTTCGTGCTCGGCCTGGAAGCCTCTGCTCTGTACTACTTCGCTGGACCAGCGCAGATAACGAACGAGAGCGAAGAGTTGGGCATACGCTCTGCACTGTTGTTTGCCTGTGGTAAGATCGCCAATCTGGTTCATTTGTGTGCCATATTAAGTGACAGCGAACGGCGATGGCAGGCTGCTTGCAGGTTTACAAGACCCGTTCCGTCTGGGAATATTCGTTCTGCTGTGCGTTTAGGTGACTCATGTTTGCTATCCTTGTGAAAACACGTTTTGCTCAATATAAAGCAGCATGGAATAAAAAAAACAATAACACTAGAAGCCTCCCCACTTTCTCATAACCCGCACAGAATGGTGATACCGGCATTGCATTTACGTGTGATCATGCGACTTCCAGTGTAATGAAAGGGACAGCCATCGTGTTTCTCATTACCATGGAAACTGATTTATAGTGGACGTTTGTATAACCTCTATGTCTTTATCTTATACTTTACCGCAGTGTTAGCAGGTCCCATTTGTGGCTTATTTGTGGCTTAAGACTGGGTTCTGCGTTTGCGCTTGAACGTATTCTCACTTCTTTTAGCCAGAACGCACTTATATAATGTGTACCTTAGGGAACTCCAGATGGTCAAAATTATCCGGAGCCTTTCCCTACACGCCCTCTCTCATAGATGCATACTTACCTTACCCGGACGGTTTCACGCAGAGCATCTTACCCACACAACTTTACCCAGACCTTTTACACAGACGACATTACCCAGAGAATGAAATGAACACTCAGACTCGTGGCAATAATATACTTGACCTCGTTTCCGCTTCATACTCCGAGCTTATTCACTGAGCTACGTGCTTAAAAGGCCTCAGTAATCACCGTACTACCTTGTTCGATCTCTCAATTTTCACACCTAAGCGCAAAACACGAAAGAAGCCCTTACACGACTACAACAAAGCCAACGTAAGCGAGCTCATTATCGAATCAGAAAGATGTTATAGTATTCCCTCTAAACCAATATCTCCAGAAGTGTAGGACAGAACTGGTTACTGTATAACAATATAAGACAAATTTCGTAACGCTGATTGATGAATACGTTCCAATTGTGTCTATTCATTGTGATGGTGGTTGTCCTTGGTATGAAAAAACTCTCACAAAAAGAAAGAAACAAAAAATCAACGCCTATTCCGTGGTGCAATATAACATAATACACCAGTAATTGAAAAAGAAGGCCAAGAAAGGTATGACCACGAAGATTACCCAGAAGTCATCCGTGACAAACCTAAAACAATTTTGAATGTTATTAACACAAAACAGTTTATCGCATAACATTTCACTGTCCACCCCTGATGGCCCACAGGTGCCAGCTGAGGAGCGCTATGACCTAGTTATGTGTAACTTTTCCTCAGTCTTTACTGATGACCCGCCCGACAAACTCCGTTTAACATTCAAGTACGGCTTGCCCCAGATTCCGCCGATCATCGTAAACTAGTGCCAACAAATTTTAGTGGTGAGCAATAATATTTAAACATTCCTCAACATGTAAGAAACACTTCTCAGCTTGTTATACGGTCCCCAAGTCATCGTCAAAACTGTGACGCAGGCCTCCATTTCTCTCATTGGCTGTTCGCTTCCCCTCGTCCTCGCGACCGATGCGCACCGCCCACTTTTTGCCTCCATCCGAGTTTGGAACGCGTACAAGATTGCACTAGTACAGTGCCCTCGGTCTTGACCACATTTCGGCAAAGTTCAACTGCATTTATTGATATGTGGGGTTTAACGTCCCAAAACCACTATATGATTATGAGAGACGCCGTAGTGGAGGGCTCCGGAAATTTAGACCACCTGGGGTTCTTTAACGTGCACCCAAATCTGAGCACACGGGCCTACAACATTTCCACCTCCATCGGAAATGCAGCCGCCGCAGCCGGGATTTGAACCCGCGCCCTGCGGGTCAGCAGCCGAGTACCTTAGCCACTAGACCACCACGGTGGGGCCACTGCATTTATTGGTAGACGCATTCTGTATATGATATTTTCTCAGTCCAGTTATGAAGGTACCGTACCTGAAGACTGAAATGTAGCCGAGGTAACCCCTTGTATAGAAATCAGTTGACCACTCGGAATCCCATAATTGGTGACACAGTACACTGAGATGCACTTCCCGGAAAATCCTTAAGCACACAATTTATTCGTATTTCACCCAACCCCTTGATGGTACGGCTTTTTCATGAATAATGAACACGACTTTCAACATGGTATGTTCCGCGAAACTCAGCTCTTTGGATTCATTACAGACCTCCATTAAACTTAGATTTCCTGTTTGAAACTGACGATTTTTCTCTAAAGCCTTCGATCACGTCACTTATCAATGACTAATAAACAAACTCTGCTGTCCTAACTGGGACCCTTGAACCTCATGGATCAGATGCTTCATAGCAGATCGGCCCCAGTTTACTGACATTGCGAGTATTCATTTCATCACAGCTTTCGTCGAATGCGGTGTTCATCAGGCATCCATGCCCGGCCCCTTGCTCTTTTTAATCTACGTAAACGACCGACAATTAAGAATTTTATCATTCGTTTCATCATTCGCAAAGGATTGTGTCCTGTATCGCCAAATAACCAAACACTAACGATCGCGAAATTGTACAAAATGACCTTTCCTTAGTAGAAAAATGTTGTTCGCATTCGATGATGCAGACGAATATTAGCTTCCAAATTAAAAGCCATGTTAGTATCTTGCAAGCAGTTTAATTCGAAATACGCCTACCACCTAAATTAGATAAACGAACTAATTTCTAACACTCCCTCATGAAAGGGTGGCAGATCGAGGTAGTTGGTACTCTGTTATGAAAACCGTAATAACGCGGAGACAACACAAGGCGAGCGCAAACTAAGCTTTACTGGGAAACGAAAGGTATGTGTACGCAGGGAGTGCTTGCAGTGACAGCAGAAAGAGTAAAGTCGGACGTGAGTCAATCAAGCATCACCAGAATGAACAGCATGTGTACGAACATGGGAAGAGCACAAAAAAGAAAAAAACAAAAAGAAAACCCTTCCCCCCCCCCCAACGCGAAAATTCGGGTGGCGTCACCGCATGCATGCGTATGCCCGCACATTCCAAAAACACAATCTCTTTATCACAAAATCACATAAATGGCTCGCTCATGCCGGTGCATCCCTCCCGCTTCAGCTGAGCCGCTTCGACAATGATGCGGCTGAGTTCGTGTCGGTAGAAAACTGAAGCGTTATCAAACACCGGACGACAACCACGCTTATCGCAGTGAAGAGCCAGAAAGTCATCCTTCTTCCGGACGTTGTTTGCGTGTTGACGAAGTCGGTCGTGGACAATCCACCAGTCCGACGGACGTGGCAGGCAGCACACGACAGGTGAATTCTGTGAACCGCCTCGTACAGACAATCCACGAAGTGGTTGCGATGCTTCACCTTTAATCCAAAGTCTCGTCTCGCCACATGACTGCCCATCTGCGAGAGCGAGATGAGTTTGTGCAGAGTCTTAAAACCAGCCATAACAACAGAGTCTGCAACACTTTGAGTTCGGTGCCCCGCCGCGGTGGTCTAGTGGCTAAGGTACTCGGCTGCTGACCCGCAGGGCGCGGGTTCGATTCCCGGCTGCGGCGGCTGCATTTCCGATGGAGGCGGAAATGTTGTAGGCCCGTGTGCTCAGTATTGGGTGCACGTTAAAGAACCCCAGGTGGTCTAAATTTCCGGAGCCCTCCACTACGGCGTCTCTCATAATCATAGAGTGGTTTTGGGACGTTAAACCCCACAAATCAATCAACTTTGAGTTCGGTATAGCTTAGGCAAGAATGATTTACCGTAAATCTTTTTTAAACATCAAATGAACGCATACTCCGGACTGGAGTACGAAAAAAAAATGGCATGGATGCCTGGACCACATCAATAGCGCCTCGGATACTTTCTGGAAAGGAGAACTTCTAGCGTCTCAGGTCGACATGTCTTGCAAGGTGTCCCTCCTCAAGCCGCGACGGGGACGTTACTCAGTTTTTCTGTGACGGGGACATTCCTGATTTCCTCCGCCAGACCCTCTGCCTGGGCTCGAAGTTCGCCATTGACAAGCTGTGGTACGCGGCGAAGCTTCTTAGCATGGTGCACCGTGTAGCAGGTTGTGCCCCTGGGAACGAGTTCGGCAAGTTCGTACACAGGAGTTCATCATTAAAGAGAACATCGTAGTGCGTGGTACCGGTCGGCGCCATGGCTGGCCGGCGCTGCAACGAGTTCTGCGCAGGCGCAGTGAGCATTGTGCACGGTGCTTTTCGATCTCGAGGACGATTTGCTTCGCGACAGTTTGACGCTCCACAGCACACGGTATTGGGCGACGATATAACTCCCCTCACACAGCGACACTGCACTTGCCCTAAACTCGTTGCAGCCGCTGGCTGACGGTGGCGCCGAGTGGCCGCCACGCTCTTCTGTGTTCTCTGTAACAGTGGACGCTTGAGTACATCTCGGGAGGTGTTGATGCGCTTCCTCGGTGCAAGTCTTCAAGCAACGAAATGCCGGTAAAGAAGTTTGTTATCTTCTCAAAAGACGATGAACCGTGCGTTGTTCCTTCTGATAAGGAAGGCGTTCCTGATTCCTAATAATGGTTGTACCTGACTGCCCGTTTCTTTGAAAAGGCACAAGGTGTTACAAGCTCTGTTTTTTGCACCTCTGCTAACGTTAACATAGCGGATGCCTGATTCAGGGCAAAAGAAATGTGCAGCAAGCTGAATTTGATTGCATTGGCGCGACGTGTCTGCAAGAGCAAGAAGTGGGGGTCAGGTGATGTTTATTCCTCAAAAAATCTCAAGTTAGACGTGCCGTTTCAGGCAATTTTTTCAGAAAATGATTCGTGCCAGGAAGTGCTCGCTATTTATCTGCGGTAGAATTTAGGATTACAGTACAATAACGATCAGTTTTTTTTGTTTATATGCTACAGAGGTTGTCAACTTTTTCAATGTGGTTAGCCATCGCCAACTTAACGCTGTCTCGATTGACATTGAAGTTCTTGTTTAATATCTTCCTCACCAAAAATACTTGAGTGTGTTATGGAGTGCATTGAAAACTTTGGCGAACTCAAACTTCGAAATGTGGCAGGTATTATCAATACGAGACCTTTTTTGACATTTTGCACTTGTGTCCAACTTTCACGTTTGTTGAGTGCAATCAGGAGGTCTTTTTGCAGAAAGCAGGCGTGTCAATCGGTTCCTGTATCGCGTCGCTGTTAAATTATTTAACCTTGACGAAAGCAGATAAAGTGCTTCAGAAGAAGCTATCAGTCATGTGCGCTTGAAGAACCTTGAGATATGTCGCAATTTTCTCGTTATTCTGAACTGTAATTCGATTCCATTTAGGTACAGTTTCTGCAAAAACACTTGACTCATTTCAGACCATGCCTTTCGTCCCTAACCCTGACTCACGAAGTGCGTGCACAAAATCCCCTCTGGCACCTTGATATCAAATTGTCCTTCTCCGCGTACCATGTTTGCTGGCAATACCAACCTCGCTCAAACAAACCCTTGCTACCATAAATCACATAATAATAATAATAATAATAATAATAATAATAATAATAATAATAATAATAATAATAATAATAATAATAATAATAATAATAATAATAATAATAATAATAGCAATAAATCCCATTCTCGCTGAAGCGCTATGCGTTGCACCTCCCATAGACACTAGTGCCAGAGTTCCCTCTGGTGTCTATTTAGGAAACTCTATAGGCATCCGTACAATACGAATGCGAAACGTGTCTTCAGAGAAGCGGTTGATATTTTGTTGTACATTGATATACTAATAGAGCGCGCTCAGGGATTATTGATGTTGGGCAGCTATACCACCTTATATGGCGTGCATGCGCCTAGGTTGGAGCCTGGTGGCACATTTCCATTCTTACGGCTGACGTCTCTAGCTGATTATGTCCACAGCTTTCTGATAATTGAAGTAGCCAGCATAAACCTGGACACAACATGGGAGGAATATTAAGCATAGATGGCATGCACAAGCTCACGATATATGCTATCTCAAAAGCTTTTGATAACAGTACTTGACGTTTTACGTCCCAAAACCGTGACATGAATATATCTCAGACGCTTTTAATCACACTTGGTGAAGCTCCAAAACCACGACATGATTATGAGAGTAGCATGTTAATTATGCCATGATTTTCACGACACTGCATTTGTTCACTCCTCCTGTCTTGGTTTCTCGATAATCTTTCGGTTGCATTGAATGCTTACCCAGAAAACATCAAAAAGGCTCCTTCTAACGAACTTGAGGGCCAATTGCGTGACAATGGGCCGACACCCACTCTTTTCAAAAAGCAAGCAATATATTTCACACATTGCTTTTCTCAATTCATTTTACCATAAAAGCAAGGAATAGGAGACAGATGAATCTGCACACCACCTCAGTGAAGCTACAGCCACAAATTCAAATTTCACTTTTTCACTGAAGTCACACCTATTAATCTTTGTGAGTGTTTACTATTAATTTTTCGTGCTAACGCCTTCACGATATTGAACTAGTCAGCCCAGCATTATATCTTGTGCGAAGTTAAAGCAATAAAAATAAATACTTCAAGCCAATTCTGTTCTGAAGGCACTCCTGACTGCGGTTTTCTATATGCTCTATTGATTGCTAGTGTACATCGCTTTGGTTCTATCAAATATACAAGTACTCTACAAACATGCATAGTCGCGCGGCTTTTCACCTCTTTAGCGTGTTTCCCCTGAGTCTCCATCTTTCTTTCCATGTTCTTGTTTAATACTTTTGTTCTCAGTACCTCGTTAGCGGGGCTCCGTTTTCGCCTGATGTTCAATTACCAAGCAAGCATTTACTCGGAGCGTCTGTGTTTGATTTTTCTAACCATGATTCCAGCTCTTCGGCACTCCAAGAAAGCGAAAAACGTTCCCGAAGGTGCACTTGTCTTCCCGTATCCCCGTACTCGTTTGCACACAGTCCGAGCTTTATTCGTCACGTATATATATGTGTGTGTGTTATCTCTTGCCATGTGATTTATCTGCACCTATATCCGTCCTTTTTTTGGTTTCCAATTCTTGAAGAGGAACAGTTTTTCTGCTTATCTCTACACCCCTACAGCCAGGATCGTTTTCTCTATTAGTGTGCACTGTAACCTTGTTCTCTCTATCTCACTCTCTTTCTCAATAATTCTTCATCTCGCGGTTTTGGAAGCAGTAGCGACATCGATGTCATGCCCACCGCAGGTGCTGGAGCCGGAATCCATGAATGGCGACACAAGTGGAAACGCATTAGGTGTTTGTTCAGAAAACGGGAAAGCGTCCCTTGTATTCTTGAGAATTACCCATCACAGTCTCGTTTACAATTCTCTTTAACCGCTGCCCCACGGTTAGACAGACAGACAGACAGACAGACAGACAGACAGACAGACAGACAGACAGACAGACAGACAGACAGACAGACAGACAGACAGACAGACAGACAGACAGACAGACAGACAGACAGACAGACAGACAGACAGACAGACAGACAGACAGACAGACAGACAGACAGACAGATGAATGGACGAAAGGACGGATAGATGATGGATGGATGGACGAACACACAGAGGGATGGATGGTCAGACGGACAGACAGACAGACAGACAGACAGACAGACAGACAGACAGACAGACAGACAGACAGACAGACAGACAGATGAATGGACGAAAGGACGGATAGATGATGGATGGATGGACGAACACACAGAGGGATGGATGGATGTATGAACGGGCACACAGAGGAATGGATGGTCAGACGGACAGACAGGCAGGCACATTGCTGACAGCCGGCGCTTGGTCCTGTTCTTCCCGTGTTTTCGTCTTCCGTGTTGTTTTGCAGTCGTGCAACCACACCAAAAGGCTCAATCCTACATTCTTTTTTTATCATATGAAATAGGGAAAACTTTTGCGCCATGAGGCTTATAGTTTCGAGGCTAATGTTATTGATGAATGCTATGCTTTTCAGTGTTCTTTATTGTTCCTGCAGAAACTAAAAAAATCACAGTATATCCACCGAGTGAATGATGATGAGTGGGATGAAGCGTTCGTCCGCCCATCCATCCGTGTGTTCATCCATCCGAGCATGCGTCCATGCATCCGATCGCGTTCGCAAAAGCAGACGGTGCGCGGGTAACACCGACGAGACACTAGCCAAGGAAGCCGAGCGCAAGTGCCTTCAACGCGCCCGCCGCTCTGCTTCATCTATGCTGTTACGCCTGGGAGTCCAGACCGAACGTAATTGCCTCTGCTAAGGCAATCTGTGTCAAGGCCAGCGAGCGAGCCCGCCTGACGCTATCACCTCAATAACGTCAGCTAACCCGGCGGCGCCGGTCTGTCTTACCCAACGCACGGCGAGCTCCCTCAACCCACGGGCACGATAGCAGGCCGACGATGCAATAGGTGCCATCCAGTCTGGTGAGTCTTACGCAAGCCCCGCCGTGGTGGTCTAGTGGCTAAGGTACTCGGCTGCTGACCCGCCGGGCGCGGGTTCGAATTCCGGCTGCGGCGGCTGCATTTCCGTAGAAGGCGGAAATGTTGTAGGCCCGTGTGCTCAGATTTGGGTGCACGTTAAAGAACCTCAGGTGGTATAAATTTCCGGAGCCCTCCACTACGGCGTCTCTCAATCATATAGTGGTTTTAGGACGGTAAACCCCACATATCAATCAATCAAATCGAGTCTTACGCAATGCTTGGCATCACTCGTCCATGGGTGCAACCCAGCGGTGGTTCCCTACTAGAGTATTCTGACACCACGGCCAGCTGCACTTCTGATTGGATGTTGCTGACGTAAAGGCCCACCCGGGGCTTTTAAAAAAAAGCCAAGTGGCGCGTCGCCAAGCAGCCGACCTTTGCGTCAAAGTGAAGAGCGGCGGAAGACACCTCGGCTCTTCGAGTTCCTAAGCTGTTGGCCCCAGCGCCGAATATCTAATGCCTCTACTCTATGCTGTACATAAATCTTGGCTTAACTCACCGTCGTCTTGTCCGCTCGTCTATCAGCTCTGCGCAGAAGCAGCCGCGAGCTGAGAAACGCGCTACGGAACAACCTTGGCTTCGTCAAGGTTAAATCATTTAACAGCGACGCGATGCGGGAACCGATGGACACGCCTGCTTTCGGCAAAAAGACCTCCTGATTCCACTCAACAAGCGTGGAAGTTGGATACAAGTGCAAGATGTCAAAAAAGGTCTCGTATTAATACCTGCCGCATTCCGAAGTTCGGGTTCGCCAAAGTTTTCAATGCACTCCATAACACACTCAAGTATTTTTTGTGAGGAAGAGAATAAACAAGAACTTCGATGTCAATCGAGACAGCGTTAACTTGGCGATGGCTAACCACATTGAAAAAGTTGACGACCTCTGTAGCATTCTTCACAAAAAACGGATCGTTATTGCACTGCAACCCTAAATTCTACCGCAGATAAATAGCGAGCACTTCCTGGCACGAACCACTTTCTGAGAGAATTGCCTGAAACGGCACGTCTAACTTGAGACTTTTCGCAAAAGAAACATCACCTGACCCCCACTTCTACCTCTTGCAGACACGTCACGCCAGTGCAACCAAATTCAGCTTGCTGCACACTTCTTTTGGCCTGAATCAGGCATCCGCTATGTTAACGTCAGCACAGGCGCAAAAAATGGAGATTGTAGCACCTTGTGCCTTTTCAAGGAAACGGGCAATTGGGTACAACAATTATTATGAATCAGGAACGCCTTCCTCATCAGAAGGAACAACGCACAGCTCATCGTCTTTTGAGAAGGTAACAAACTTCCTTACCGGCATTTCATTGCTTTAAGACTTGCACCGAGGAAGCGCATCAACACCTCCTGAGATGTACTCACGGGTCCACAGTTACAGAGAACACCGAAGAACGTGGCGGCCACTCGGCACCACCGTCAGCCAGCGGCTGCAACGAGTTTAGGGCAAGTGCAGTGTCGCTGTGTGAGGGGAGTTATATCGTCGCCCAATACCATGTGCTGCGGAGCGTCAAACTGTCGCGAAGCAAATCGTCCTCGAGATCGAAAAGCACCATGCACAATGCTCACTGCGCCTGCGCGGAACTCGTTGCAGCGCCGGCCAGCCATGGCGCCGACCGGTACCACGCACTACGATGTTCTCTTTAATGATGAATTCCTGTGTACGAACTTCTCGAACTCGTTCCCAGGGGCACAACCTGCTACACGGTGCACCATGCTAAGAAGCTTCGCCGCGTACCACAGCTTGTCAATGGCGAACTTCGAGCCCAGGCAAAGGGTGTGGCGGAGGAACTGAGCTAAGAACGTCCCCGTCACCTTGAAAATGAGTAACGACCCTGTCGAGGCTTGAGGAGGGACACCTTGCAAGACACGTCGACCTGAGACGCTAAAGTTCTCCTTTTCAGAGGATATCCGAGGCGCTATTGATGCGGTCGAGGCATTCACGCCATTTTTTTTTTCGTACTCCACTCTGGAGTATACGTTCAGTTGAAGCTGAACAAAACTTTTCACGAGAAATCCTTTTCTGCCTAAGCTATACCGAACTCAAAATTTTGCTGACTCTGTTGTTATGGCTGGTTTTAAGACTCTGCACAAACCCGCCCCGCTCTCGCAGATGAGCAGTCATGTGGCGAGACGAGACTTTGGATTAAAGGTGAAGCATCGCAACCAGTTCGTGGATTGTCTGTACGAGGCGGTTCACATAATTCATCTGTTGTGTGCTGCCTGCTACGTCCGTCAGACTGGTAGATTGTCCCGAACCGACTTCGTCAACACGCAAACAATGTCTCGAACAAGGATAATTTTCTGGCTCTTCACTGCGATAAGCATGTTTGTCGTCCTGTGTGTGATAACACTTCAGTTTCGCACCGGCACGAAGACGAACTCAGCCGCATCATTGTCGAAGCGGCTCGGATGAAGCGGGAGGGATGCGCCGGCGTGATCGAGCCGTCCATACCATTTTGCGATAAAGAGATTGTTTTTGGAAGGTACGGGTATACGCGTGCATGCGGTGACGCCACCCGAATTATTTTCGCGTTGGGGGAGAGGGGGGGTCTTGTTTCTTCTTTCTTTTTTTTTGTGATCTTCCCATGTTCGTACACATGCTGTTCATTCTGGTGATGCTTGATTGACTCGCGTCCGACTTTACTCTTTCTGCTGTCACTGCAACCACTCCCTGCGTATGTGTACCTGTCGTTTCCCAGTAAAGCTTAGTTGAAGTTTCCGCTCGTCTCCGTCCCTTCTTTTGCCTTGTGTTGTCTCCGCGCTATTACGGTTCTCATAACGGAGTACCAACTACCTCGATCTGCCTGCCACCCTTTCATGAGGGAGTGTTAGAAATTAGTTCGTTTATCTAATTTAAGTGGTAGGCGTATTTCGAGTTAAACTGCTTGCAAGATACTAGCATGGGTTTTAATTTGGAAGCTAATATTCGTCTGCGTCATCGAATTCGAACACAATTTTTCCACTAATGAAAGGCCATTTTGTACAATTTCGCGATCGTTAGTGTTGGTTATTTCGCGATATAAGACACAATACTTTGCGAATGATGAAATAGATGATGACATTCTTAATTGTCGGTGGTTTACGTAGATTAAAAAGAGTAAGAGGCCGGGCATGGACGCCTGAGGAACACCGGATGCAACGAAAGCTGTCAGAACAGCCATCATCACAATGAATAGACAAAGGTAGGACGTATTTATCAATCAGCGTTACGAAATTAGTCTTATACTGTTATAATTGATTGATATGTGGGGTTTAACGTCCCAAAATCACCATATGATTATGAGAGACGCCGTAGTGGAGGGCTCCGGAAATTTAGACCACCTGGGGTTCTTTAACGTGCACCCAAATCTGAGCACACGGGCCTACAACATTTCCGCCTCCATCGGAAATGCAGCGTCTTATACTGTTATACAGTAACAAGTTCTGTCCTACACTTCTGGAAATTTAGGTTTGAAAGGAATACTATAACATCTTTCTGATTCGGTAATGAGCTCGTTAACGTTGGCTTTGTTGTAGTCGTGTATGGGCTTCTTTCGTGGTTTGCACTTAGATGTGAAAGTCGAAAGATTAAACAAAGTTGTACGGTGATTAGTGAGGCCTTTTAAGCCCGTAGCTCAGTGAAACAGCTCGGAGTATGAAGCGAAAACGAGGTCAAGTATATTATTGCCACGAGTCCAAGTGTTCATTTCATTCTCTGGGTAAGGTCGTCTGTGTAAAAGGTCTGGGTAAAGTTGTGTAGGTAAGATGCTCTGCGTGAAATTGTCCAGGTAAGGTAAGTATGCAGCTATGAGAGAAGGCGTATTGTGAAAGGCTCCGGATAATTTTGACCATCTGGGGTTACCTAAGGTACATATAATGTGAGTGCGTTGTGGCCAAAAAAGTGAGAATACATTCAAGCGGAAACGCAGAGCCTAGTCTTAAGCCACAAATAGGCCACAATTGGGACCTGTTAATGCTGCGGTAATGTATAAGATAAAGACACAGAGGTTACAAACGACCGGTATAAATCAGCTTCAATATTATTGAGAAACGCGATGGCCGTCCCTTTCATTACACTGGAAGTCACATGATCACACAAAGATGCAATGCCTGAATCAACATGCATTTTGTGCGGGTCACGAGAAAGCGGCGAGGCTTCTAGTGTTGTTGTTTTTTATTTCATGCTACTTTGTATTGAGCGAAATGTGTTTTCAGAAGCATAGCAAACATGTGTCACCTAAACACACGGCCGAACGAATATGCCCAGACGGAACGGGTCTTGTAAACCTGCGGGCAGCCTGCCATCGCCGTTCGCTGTCACTTAATATGGCACACAAACAAACCGGACTGGAGATCTTACCACAGGCAAACAACAGTGCAGAGCGTATGCCCAACTCTTCAATCTGCGCTGGCCCGAGCACGAAGCAGTAACATCTGGCCAAGCATTGCCACACAGTTCCGCATCCCTCTCCGAGCCCGTGCGCTGGAGGGGCTTTCCTAATTAACCGCAGCGTGATTCCTTTTGTCCGCGCTTCATCTTCATTTAATTACCACGCTGACAGGCGACAGCCGGGAGGCAAGTAAACAAGTACACGCCGGGACGGTTTTCCTTTTGTTCGCGCGGACGCACAATAACAAGGCCTGCGTGCTCTTGTATACATAGACCCGGGGCGCTCGGTTTGTTTGGATCTGTAATTACTTCCGGTGGAATACCGCGAGGACACTGTTAACCTGCAGGTCGGATTCGCTACTCAAACTAAAGCGCAAGTAACGTATTCCTCGCAGTGTTACTGTGCAGATCGCACGCCTTACCGGAACAAACATTGTACTGGACGTTGTGCACGCCCGTATTATAAGGGAAGGTGTAATAGATGCAGTGGTTTCCTCCTCCAGTGGCTGACCTCGTCATTGAGCTTGTTTACGGATTATCATGCATGATTCTTTGTCTAGCCTCATTATGAATATTCAGTTTATTCGATGTTATTGCTGCTTTCGAAGATAGCTTGCGTGTTTGCAATGTATTCTTTTAAGGGGATTCGAAGTCAAAAGCCATCTTTTTTTTCTTTCTTTACATATTCTTCTTCCTCCTTCCCCCCCACCGAATATTTTTCTACACCTGGTGTAATTTTACATTGCCTCCGGGATTGAAGGCATCACAAACTTTCTGCACTTAACTCGGTTTCGCATGACCTCCGTGAACACCCCACCCTTGACCAAGCCACTATGCCGTGTATTGATAACATCACGAATTCTGGTGATACGTGACGTCAACTCGAGATGGTTTGCTCTCTTCACTCGCGTTGACACCACCGAAGGTCAATTTTCGCTTTCGATGAATCATCTAAGGCTTTCATCTCAATATTATAAGTGGTCTCCACAGTGCCCTAATTCTGAAGACGCTTCATGACAAAAATGACATCCCACTTTATTGATTGCGGTAAGGCGACTGGTGACGACAGTCTTGTAGAGCTGTCCATCACCTCTTCCTGGCAAACGTGATCCCATCGGCGAGAGGTAGCAGACAGACGTCTATCCGCTCGTCCTCGTGTAGCTTTTTGTTGAACTCCCGCAGCGCCGCAACTTCCGTTGATTTGTCGCTGGGGTCGTAGACCAGGCCCCGCCACAGCACCTGTCACAACGCAGATGGCCACTGGTCAAGCGCGCGTAGTTCTTCGAAGGTACGAGATAACCGAAACGCTGGACCAGCTATACGCTAAAACAGAAACCACTAGCACTGTAATCACTCTATTTCAAATAGCATCCCGTATTATAGTGTGTTGTCCACCGCGGTGGTGTAGTGGTTAAGGTGCTCCGCTGGTGACCCGAGGGTCACGAGTTGGATCTCAGCAGCAATAGTCTCATTTTGGTGGAGAAGGAAGGATTAAGGGCCCGTGTGCTGTGCTATATGTACGCACGCTAAATAACACCATATTGCCAAAACTTCCGGAGTTCTCCACTGGGCGTCTTTGATAGCCAAGCCATGGGTTTGCGGTGTCTCTCATGATCATATGGTGGTTTTGGAATGTTAAACTCCACATATAAACCAAGCCATGAGTCCGTGACGTAAAATCCCAGATCTATTGTTATATTAAATAAACGAGCTTATTTGTTTCACGAATGAGCCGTTTAGGTGCCATCTCGGCTCTTTTTTGAAAAGTCCACCCTAGATTAGCACTCCTGTATATACAGAATAAACTCAGCTTTTATTTCAGGCCAAATAGTGCCATGCTACTGCATAACGTTACTCTTTAGCAAGACTCGTACGAACGCGCGGACGGACGGACGGACGGACGGACGGACGGACAGACAGACAGACAGACAGACAGACAGACAGACAGACAGACAGACAGACAGACAGACAGACAGACAGACAGACAGACAGACAGACAGACAGATAGACAGACAGGCAGACAGACAGACAGACGCTTCGCCCCACTCATCATCATTCACTCTGTGGATATGCTCTGATTTTTGTTTAATATGTCGCCCCTCGCCCTTAGCGCAATGTGGGTAACAGACACGGCATGTACATTGAAGCTGGAATCATATTTTCGTCTTTCTCTGTATTTTTCAGTCTCTCACACTATCTCTCTCTCTTTTGAAAGTTGTCGTCCCAGAAGTCGACTTCTAGACAACTCAGCACCCTCTAGCCAGCTTTGCCGACTTCTTCGTGAAAAACTCCTTACAACCACTTTTTACCTCTCCACACTTCCCAACAACAGTGCACACACACACGCGCGTTGGTATCTGCAGTTTCGTTATCCCCTAGAATGTGCATGACAACTAGTTACGCTTCAAACAATATGTATACCTAAAATTTCCATGTTTTCACTTCGTCTAAATTTGTAACCATCCAGTGGCGTTCTGAGTACAATGCCCCATTGACTCTTTAAACGTAAACCTATTTGACAGAGATCTGTCTGACTAGATAAAAAATACACAAACAAGCAGACTCTCCAGCCAAGTTTAGCCTATAGATTTAATATTAAAATTAAAAACTAATCCTACGTTTCGAGACCCGTTCGGTCTCTTCTTCAGGGGCTGACTGTCCTGCCGGCTCCGAAGCTAGCGACTATTCTTAATGGTTGTCCCCCTCTCCACCGTTGTTCTTCCGGTCATCCTTGTTGCTGCGTTGTTTTCTACGTGAAAATGGAGAAAACAACGCCGCATCAAGAACGGCGGGACGCTAGCTTCTGAGACGGCCGGGCAGTCACACCCTGAAGAAGAGACCGAATCGGTTTCGAAATGTAGGGCCAGTCTTTAATTTCAAAACTATAGACTAAACATGGCTGGAGAGTGTTTATTCGTATCGATTGTCACTAAGAAAATAAAGGGACGAAACCATCTCCCAGGACCCGGAGTTGTTCCAGGGGGCAAAATCCGAAATACTTCAACAACCCCACTAGTCGATAAACCAAATAGCTCGAAAGCCCAGGCGCCATGAGAGCGCCTTTTTTATAGTTAGAATATAGCATAAAGACTTAGTCCTATCTTAATCTATGGCATTCTATTCTCGTTATCGAGTTAGCGTTCTGCAAAAATACTGTCTAGCACTGCACAACGTTGGCATACTGACGTTGTCGATGGCGATGAGGCCATTTTTTCTGAGCAGCTGCAGAGACCTCTCGTAGTATTTGTCGTAGTTCTCCTTGTCCGCGTCGATGAACACAAAGTCGAACGTGCCAGCCTGACCTTCGCTCAGCAGGGCGTCTGGGAAGTCACGAAATCAAGATCGAGAAAACATTTTGCAGATACCACGTACACTGGGAATCAATGATATGCGAAGCACGAATAAGAAAGGTTGATATGTCACTTCAAAATCAACACAACGTTACGAGGGGAAGGTAAATCATGCCATACATGACTTACGCGTCATGATCATCATGTTTAGGTGTGTCGTTTACCTTCGTCATCTGTTGACGTCACGTTACACCAAATTTAGTACATGTGGAGCTAGCGAAATGGCCGCGAGCACGCAGTGAGCGTAGTATGTTGCCATGTTCTTGCAAGATACGCCTGACAGGATTATCATGTTTGCACCAGTCATATATTTTGTCATCCATTGACGTCGCGTACCACCAAATTTGGTATATGTGAAGCTAGCGAAACAGCGGCAAGTGCATCATGACAGGCCCAATATACTCCGACGTAACGTTGACGGACGCGCACGCTCGGCGCAGCGACGCTACGCTAGCAAAACGCGAGAACTATGGTATACTTCAGGCCTGACCGACGCGACCAGCGTCCGTCGGCGCGCCGCGGCGGCAACCGGCGCGAAATTCGACATGCTGTTTCGCGCCGATGCGTTACCCAGGCAACACTGCGTCTCCCTCTTTTTGTGACGGAGGGACGCCGGACGCGCTGAAACACGCATGCGTCAAAGCAATGCAGCGCAGTTCGCACCTGCGAATATGTGGCAGGACCGGCGCCTGGCGTGGAAACGCCGGCGTGACGCGACAAAATGAACGCTTGCGAGCACGCGCACCACGTCACGTCAAAATGTGTTGGCGCCTTGACATGTTCTCACATGAAAACATGGCGCCTTGACATGTTCTCCCATGACATGCATCTCATGATTATCATGTTTTACCCTATAGATGGTCAGCCATTCACGTCACGTATATACAAACTTTGGCATATGTGAAGCTAGTGAAACGGCCGCGAGCGCATCATGAGTGTGACATGTAGTCATGTTGTTACTTGACACGCATGTCTTGATTATCATGTTTGGATGTGGTATTTACTTTTGTCGTACGTTTGCGTCGCGGAATACCGAGTTTGGTACATGTGAAGCTAGCGAAACGGCCGCGAGCGCATCGTGAGCGTGGCATGTAGTGATGTTGTTACATGACACGCGTTTTATGTTTATCATGTTTGCACCAGTATCATACCTTCGTCATCCATTCACGTACCGTTATACCAAATTTGGTATATGTGACGCTAGCAAAACGGCCGCAAGCTCAACATGAGCGTGGCATGCAGTCGTGTTGTTACATGACATACACATTATGATTTTCTTGTTAGGGTCTGTCGCTTGTGTTCGCCATGCAATCATGTCATACCATACCAGTTTTGCAACATTCCATGTGAACGAAGCCACCACGAGAGCTGGAGCACCATGAAACGTAAATTATGACATTCATAACATACATGTCGTGATTTTCATGTCATGACTAGTCGAATACGTTCTTCATGCAGTCATGTTACGCGATACCAAGTTTGGTATTGATACCATTATCGAAACAGCCATGAGAGCTAAAAGTCGTAGATAGATAGATAGATAGATAGATAGATAGATAGATAGATAGATAGATAGATAGATAGATAGATAGATAGATAGATAGATAGATAGATAGATAGATAGATAGATAGATAGATAGATAGATAGATAATGATTGATTGATTGATTTGTGGGGTTTAACGTCCCAAAACCACCATATGATTATGAGAGACGCCGTAGTGGAGGGCTCCGGAAATTTTGACCACCTGGGGTTCTTTAACGTGCACCCAAATCTGAGCACACGGGCCTACAACATTTCCGCCTCCATCGGAAATGCAGCCGCCGCAGCCGGGATACGAACCCGCGACCTGCGGGTCAGCAGCCGAGTACCTTAGCCACTAGACCACTGCGTCGGGGCATAGATAGATAGATAGATAGATAGATAGATAGATAGATAGATAGATAGATAGATAGATAGATAGATAGATAGATAGATAGATAGATAGATAGATAGATAGATAGATAGATAGATAGATAGATAGATAGATAGACAGACAGACAGACAGACAGACAGACAGACAGACAGACAGACAGACAGACAGACAGACAGACAGACAGACAGACAGACAGACAGACAGATAGATAGATAGATAGATAGATAGATAGATAGATAGATAGATAGATAGATAGATAGATAGATAGATAGATAGATAGATAGATAGATAGATAGATAGATAGATAATGATTGATATGATTGATTTGTGGGGTTTAACGTCCCAAAACCACCATATGATTATGAGAGACGCCGTAGTGGAGGGCTCCGGAAATTTTGACCACCTGGGGTTCTTTAACGTGCACCCAAATCTGAGCACACGGGCCTACAACATTTCCGCCTCCGTCGGAAATGCAGCCGCCGCAGCCGGGATACGAACCCGCGACCTGCGGGTCAGCAGCCGAGTACCTTAGCCACTAGACCACTGCGGCGGGGCATAGATAGATAGATAGATAGATAGATAGATAGATAGATAGATAGATAGATAGATAGATAGATAGATAGATAGATAGATAGATAGATAGATAGATAGATAGATAGATAGATAGATAGATAGATAGATAGATAGATAGATAGATAGATAGATAGATAGATAGATAGATAGAGATGGATGGATGGATGGATGGATGGATGGATGGATGGATGGATGGATGGATGGATGGATGGATGGATGGATGGATGGATGGATGGAATGATGGATGGAATGATGGATAGATAGATAGATACGCTTTAAGTCGTCAAAGTTCTCCAAGAAATGCTTCGCATTTAAAAACGGCTTTGAATTTGTATTGGCGTTCATTTTTTTCAACAACCCACACATAAGTCCGCCATCTCTTCCGCGTCGTCTTCAGCAGCGACTAGTGAGTCCACTGAGTTAGAATTACTTTTTTCCGATCGTGGCGTAAACTTTAACGACTGTATATGACATAATCAGTGCTCTATGAAACGTCTTTTGATATTGTAGCTTCAAAAACAAGTTATTAGGGTTGAAAATCTAGTAAAGGCATTTCTATGAAATATGCGACTCACACCAGATATTTCCATCAACGATGGAATGCGGAATGCCCAGTGAGAGATTGTGTGTGTGTGGAGGGGGTGGGGGTACTAGCACACCTCCCTCAAGATTAATCAAACATCTAAGGGGCACTGAACGCCTGTGTGTCAAGATATGTGTGAAGAAACTTGATTGCAAACGCAACCCGATATAATGCGAATAAGGGAGTAGACAGGGGCTATAGGCCGTCAACAAAGGTCTAGCTCACTTAAGACTAACTCAAGAAATATGTTTCTCACTTGGACTCACACTCCCCAATATTTTACTCAGCCAGACTCACTCGGAGTCAGACTTACTATACCTTTCTTCAACCGCATTGTCTCGGACTCAAACTCACCATAATACTACTCCCCCGGACTCACTCCAACTCAGACTCACAGCTCAATTCGAGTCTCAGTGAGTTTGAATTGACTCATGAGTGAGTTGGACAGCCTGTGATCCTAGTTTGTTTTTACTTTCGCGTACAATGCATTTGAACAAACTAGCTCGACTTTTCTTGCTACGGCTACAGATCCCCCTTTTTTTTCAGTACTTGCTAATTTTCAATCAATCTCAATAAAGTTATTTCAATCAATCAATCGATTGCCCGATGTCTACTTATGTCGGTCAGTTTATGACTCCAGAATCGAGAGTGGTGTTATTGTGTCTTTTTTCTTCGTCCCTGTGCAAAGGTATTCTGGCTGAACAAGGCAGTCTTAAAGGGGCCCTGAAACACTTTTTCAAGTACCCATGAAATCGATTCACTGGAAGAGCTTCTTGCCTTATGACTTCAACACCGCAAAAATTTTAAGAATCCGTCCAGTGCGAGTAGAGTTACAAAGGTCTTTCACGTGCTGCAATTGCATTCTCCCTTCTCTCGTACCGACGAAGGCGCTGGAAGCTAAACAGGAAGGGATGGCAGGGCCACAAAAAAAAAAAAAAAAAAACTTCACGCGTGCCTCGGGACCTTGAGCACTTTTCTTCTTTTTTTCTTCGAATGCGCGGCTTTCTTCAGTGTGATCGCGCGCACAAGCGTGGACAAGTCGCGGCCTCTCGTGGTGATATCTGTAACGAGCAAGCGCGCCATGTTCAAATCAGCCGACGGCTGATAGATGGGCTTGCTACATGTAATTTTTGAGCATATTCCGTGATTTGTCGAGAGAATAGAAACCAATTTTTAACTGACTGATCAATTATTGTGAATTCTAGGGGGCGTCCTGCGGTTTAATATTTGGCTCGCGTGTTGTCGGAATCCTCTACTACCGATCGGCAGAGTTTTCTGACCATGCTCAAAAAGTGTTGCAGGGCCCCTTTAAAGCCCCGCTTGTAGTTTCACGCAACGTAAGCTCCGTAAGAAGCGAATCTCGCGATGTCGGGCCCTCAATCTCAGGGCCTGGGCTCTCGCAAAGGCTACCATAGGTGTCCTGGAATAGATACCCTCCCGTTGTATTTGAATGCGTATGACAAATGTTTTCATCGCCGCAAACTTACCTAAGGACTCAACAGCTTGGCCAAACCTCATCTCGATCTTGTCCTCCACGCCAGCCTGAAGCGAAAAAAAAAATAAGAATCGATAATTTACTGCGGCTGCGATCCTTACAAATAATACAAATAAAAAGGTTAGGCTACACTTTTGCCGCATGGAAGAAGCAATGAACGACGGGTATCAACAAATCGCACGTTATACTATATAAGACTAATTCCTTTGGATTCAATCTTGCGTAACTACACAGCACGCTCGTATAAGGGTACACGGTTGCTCCAGCGACAGAAGCGATTTTAATGCAGTCTACCGTCTCAACACGAAGCGTTGAGAGCGCAGCACGTACCAAAGCCGTTCGTTGATGTCTATCGAGATAGCGCGTGCACCAGCGATCATGCCCTTACTGTCAAAGTTCGCAGTTGCTGCCTGAGTTACGCAGCCCCCTACCTCTCCCGTTGTCGCTTTAAGGTCTTTCGCCCGACGAAAGACGGGCGAAGGAGCGATTCGACTGCACGCCTCACACGTGGGGTGATGTTATTACTTGTGCCCTCCTTGTGACGGAGACTGCTCGTTTCACCTCTGCTTCAGCCGCGGTCGTCTCCACCACTTGGAAGATTTTACTCGTGGATACACCATACGATAAGTAGCATGATGTTGCCCATTTGGGCTTTACACGGAGCATGACGGCAACACCGACGACAAAAACCCGTCGAGAGTCTCCATATAACTGATATACCGCAGTATAAAGGATTTGATGAGCCACACAATCAATCTTTGACGTCTGCACTCAGTCAATCTTTGAGTTTTCGGTCTGCAGGTGAAACATTTGATTCAAGCGCATATTACCAGAGCCAGTTTTAACTTTTCATACTGCAGCGTCGTGGTGATGAGCATATGTCCACAGGACAACATCTAACAACCCAAAACAACAACGAATATTGAACGTACTTCCTTCCAGTGAGGCCTGCCCACGTTTACTAGGTTCTCGTAGAGGTCCAGGGCCACCACCTTTCCGTCTGGAGGCAGGGCCAATGCTGCGGACACTGCACTGTAGCCCGACAGATTGCTTACAGTTATTGCTTGAAATCCCCATCTCAGATCACGAGCTAAAAAAGAAAAGGCACACAGATGGCAGATTCCTATATGCAGAATCCAACGCACCCTGTTGATACCTACATGTAACAAAGTTCTTTCATATCGTCTCTCACGCAGGGCTCACATGCGCAATGCGCAGCATATGCTCGCCATTCGAGTGCTTTTCGGCTTCGCAACGTGCTACCAGGGAGAACTTTGACCACATCACTAGCGTAGCACTCGTAGGTGCTTGTGATCTCCTGCTTAACTAAACTACTCTTAAACAGCGCAGCCATATTTGTCAGTATGCAGTAGCTCTATATATAGCACAACGCTCACGCTCCTATTCGTCAAGCGTGCTCGGAAAGAATCTTTTTCCATGAAAGTCAACTTCAGGGCTTTGCAATGACGCTAACGTCTGCAGCGCCACCACGGTCACTACACCGGCTCAAGCTCCACACAAGCGCTCCACTGTAGTGGTGGAGTATGTTGCCGACACAGACGCCAAGTATTTGAAATAAGCTGCGAATACATGAGTCATAAAACATTATTGGAACATGGGTACAAGCAACAACGGAATTCCGTGAGAGAGATTTTCGCCTACACAATGGCTCTTGTATCGTGATAGTGAAAGACAAGGCGGCGCCTCATTTGCGACTCGCCAAACAGGATAGTGGGCAGTGTTGACCCTTACTAGATTTTTCTCTGGCCCGCTTGTATGTCCAATAAAAATAGAATAAATAAACAAATAAAATCTGTTCATTTATTTATTCAAAAGCCATGCACTTGTACTTGCAACTTGGTCTGTCCATGCAAAGTGCGTATATACAAGCGCTGGGATAATTATGATGCCTGTAGTTCCATCAAAGCAGTGATCGTGGAGAGACAATGGCTATAAATGACTCTACCACAATCGAAAATCTAACTACGTAGAATCATCCTGAACATAAACTGAACAACAAACTCGTGAAGCAGCAGTGAGTCAATTTATTTTAGCGACCGTACCACGAACAAGCGAGCACGAGGTCTTTTTGTTCTTTTTTCTTCAAAACGGGATTCGCCGAAGCTAACTGGTTCGTAGCTTAGATGGGTACGAGCAGTGGAAATGAAAAATAAAAGAAAAACTAGTCGAACGGTGGTCGCTTTGTCATTGTGCCAGTAACGTTGCTGTTGAAACCAGTCTTTTTTATTATTTTTTGTGCATGTTAAAGTATACACTGTACACTGGAAATAACACCGATGAAAGTATGTGTGTGTGTGCTAGGGGGGGGGGGCTGTATGAATTTCCGGCTGAATGAAATGTCCAAACATCTGAACAAAGTTCGTTCTGCTTTTTTTTTTACTTTTCTTCGCAGCGGTGTGTACGCTTCCATCGCTACAACTCATCTGCAGAAGTTTATCGCAGGAAACGTAACAGCAACCGTATCGCAGGCGGTGCACTTGTTACCAGACTTTATGGTGCAGACCTAACTAACGTGCGCGTGCATGTGTGAGCCGCTATGTGGAGAGAGAGAGCGGGGATAGGGAGAGAGATGGCGCATGCGCATGAGCATAGACTGCGGATGACGTGTAGGTGCGCAACTAACTTCAGTGAAACAGATAGCTAGCGAGGTCATAAACAGGCAAAACATTTGCTGTTTGTTTCGGGGAAAACCTGTAGTTGTGCATACTCTGGCACGGGTGATACGCGATATTTTTCATCCGGATGCATCTTAAACCGAGCGAGCTTCAAACATCACCTGATAGCTGCTTCAAAACAACTTATTTTACCTTTCAAAAATTGCCAGCGAACGTTGCTATCTGAAACGAAACCTTCGCCATAACTCATAGACACGCCACTTTCAAGAAGGTTTGGTGCCAACATTGCTAGACTTCCAAAAACTTCTCGATAAAATTCGTCAAGATGACCACAATCTGGACGCCAACTCTGGAGTATTTTTAGGGGTGAAGCTCTTTAAAGCAGCACCCGTTCGTCCCTCTTCGTTGTCGTAGTGCGTAACCAGTCTTACGCTTTGACCTACAAGGTGTTGCCGGTGGGAGATTTCTCTTGTGCGTTCTTGAGCAATAAAAAATTCGCAGCGTGCGCGTTAACTAAAAGCCGAATTCTCCTGTCTCTCATTCCCCTTAGCAGCCATTCGCATGTACATTAAGCACTATCTGACGAGAAAAAGTTGTTAGGTTATACTCGCTTGGCGTAACCGCCTTGGTTTTAGAAAGGTTTAGCGAGCATTGCGCCACAGTGCCATAAATATAATGAACTAGTATATACCATGAACACAAGGAGGTTAAAAATGGGAAGTAGACACGAAGCGCAAGCCGTAAGAAAGTGTGCATGTGCCACCTCTCGTTTAGTCCTTGGAATGTTCGCTGGATGGCGGTGCTTCTATATAAGAAATATATGATGAAAAGATGCGAGATGGTGGTACTTGGAGTGTTGAATAGATGGATGAACGGGCACACAGACAGATGCATGGACGGGCGCACGGATGGCTGCACGGACAAATGGATGCATGGACGGACGCAGGGGCGGATGCATGGAAGGACGCACGCACGGACGGCCGGATGGACGCATGGACGGACGGAAGCAAGAACGAATGGACGGACGGATGCTTCGCCCCATCATTCACCCCATGAATATTTCACTTACAATTATGCTTCAATGCGTAGTGACCACACGAGATGCATGATCAAATCAGTTTGTTTTTTTTACCAGTCGTGCCTGTGCAGCTCATATACGTATTTGAGACTTCCGCTATAAAGTGAAGGGGCTAGGCAGTTTTCCTTTAATTACAAGGTCTTAAATGGTTTCGAAAATGATCCAATTAGGCATCTCCTAACTCTCTATTTATGAAGATCCGTCGGGGTGATCTAACGGTTATGCAGCTGGACTGCCCACCCGCAGGTCGCGGAATCGAATCCCGGCCGTGGCAGGTGCATTTCCAGTGGAGCCGAAAATACTCGATGCCCGTGTGCTTAGATTTGGGCGCACCTTAAAGTACCCCAGGTGGCCAAATTTTCGGAGCCCTTCACTGCAGCGTCTCTCATAATCATATCGTGGTTTTGGGATGTTGAACCTCGTGAGTTTTTATTATTATATTTCTATTTGTGAATTGTTAGGCTCTTGCTTAAAAGAGTTGAAAAATGCAAAAAAAATAATAATACTTCCTGATAAATCAGCTTGTGCGACGTGATTGTAGTGCCTGCTAACGTTCCGCCTGCAAAACGGCGTCACATTTGGTCACGTGTGCTGCGGCACTAAAAGGGGACGAGAAAGCGACGACATCGGTGTCCGTGCGATGACGAACCTGTTGCTCGCCATGTTACCTGTTAACCTGTTACTCCCGCATTCGCAAACGCTCCTCAACTCGACTTTCCCCCTTCACTTGATGATTATGATGATGATTTGTGGGTTTGCCCTTTGTAACGGGTGAACACATATGTGTTGTGTTCCAGCCTAGGTATATAAAGAAAAGAACAAACAAATCAGAAGCACAAAGAGGAGTTTTCTTTTGGTACCACTTCCACCACTGTTGGAGCCTTGTCTTTGTGGTGGAAGCATGCTTTTGGATTCCTGTCCGCCAAGGCCAGCGCCTGAGGTAGTGTAGCGGCCTCTGGCGGGCAGGGTGAGAGTTTTTGGCATTTTAGCACCAAGTGCTCAACTGTCTCCTGTTCCACTCCACACACTCTGCATAGGGTCGAGTGGATGTTTGGGTCAAAGTTGCTACGGTGTGTGAGCGTACAGAGTTGTGCACTGCGCCGCCGCTCGGCTGAAAATGGCGCTGCGCTACTCAAGAATCGCAGCGGATTATCAGTTTTACGCGGTGACTTGTCGTGACTAGAGACGGCGCTCCCATCGGCTTTCTCAAGTGAAGGTGGAGCGTTGAGTGAAGGGACGTTCTAGAATACGGGGATCAGTCACTGTCAGATCGCTTGTACACGGAACGTTAGGGGCACTGCAACGACGGACCGCAAGTGGGCATGCCACGTAGCACACTCCTGTATATCGCAGCTATCTGCAGAAGCAAAAAAACCGAGCCAAGCTTGGTTAGCCTCCCTGCCTTTCCTCACTATTTCTCTCTCTCTCTGATACTTCATATGCAGACAGTTATAATAATACCTGGGGATTTACGCCCCAAAACCACGATATGATTATGAGGAACGCTGTAGGGGGCGCTCCGAAAATTTCGACCATCTGGTGTTCTTTAACCGGACATGGCACAGTACAGGGGGCTCTAGAATTTCGTCTCCCGTCAAACTGTGATCGGCTAATAGATAAAAATTAGAAACTGCGTGATCAGAAGTTTTGCAAACTGAGCTACAACTTTCTAGTAGAAAATTTCGACCAGCTTTGTGGCTTTAGACGTTAGTAAATTAATCGGTTTTAATTAAGCACAAACGCGCATGCATTTGGTCGTACCATTATAATGTGCAGCGGCCTATTTAGCAGGGCGTTATGTACATATATCGGAGTTCTTTCTTTTTTTTACTGAAATTTTTAATGGTAGACATTTTGACAGCGGTAGGATGGGAGTGGCAGAACTCGCCGTTTACTTGAGTATTGTGACTGCGTAACGCTGTCGTTATTACGAGGACTGAGCGATTGAACGCACATGCGCGTTCAACTATTAAACTAATTTCTAAAAATTGATATGGATCACCGTATAATATGAAACTCATTTGAATGCTGCACTGTTCATTGCTGGAAAGGTTTTCCGGGGAAAACGTATAGCAGGAACATTGATCGTTTTCGCCGCGAGCTGTCGAACGGATGTCACACCTGACAAAATGATTGGCAGGTTGTTCAGTTCCGCTGCAGAGCACGAGATCGCAAGATCCAATTAGAGGCATCGGCGACCGCATTCAATATATCAACATGGCGTGTGAGGCCGCTGACAGCCGACACACGAACCTACGTGCGAAGGCAAGGCCGAGAGTGGTTGGAAATGCAGGCACGTTAGCCAGTCAAGAATAACCTCGCACGCTACCACACGATACGGGATGGGATGGGAAGTTCAATGAGTTAGAAGAGCAACGAAAGAAAGAGAGGAGGGCTAGCACGCACATAACGTGACAGTCCGCCGTTCTTGTGCAGTACGCGACATCCCAAGCGTTCTAGAGTGTGCGGTCTTCCCATGGTCCTACAAAAAACAGCCTTTCTTTCATCTCACTTTTCACACGCAAACATAGTAACCAACATCACTCTAAAATAAACTGTTTATTTCGAGAAAAATTACAGTTTACAACCGCTAACATCCCTCCTGGGCATTTTTGAAGATAAAGCTTTTGGTAATTTTTCGCCTCGGCCCTCAAGCGTACCTTTACTGGTATATTGATTCCATTCTCCTCGCTCCTCAGACAAAACTTTTATGGCACGTAAGTGCAGGTCATTGCCGAATTCACACAAAAGCCCAGTCTATGTCATCTTGGTTGAAACACATCCCGATGCATGCAGTCCCTAACAATGTCAAGCGCACACAAACAAGGACCGGGCGAGGTGATAATTAAACAAGCGTTTACATAAAGCTGATTGTTCACTCATCAAACTGCATAATATCAATGATCTTCTTTAAGAAATCACAAGAATAAATCACTGGCATTGTTTGGGCTTGACAGCGTTTCGCTCTGCAATAACCAGCTCAATCAAAACTAGGCGCTCCTAAAGCGAGTTGTTCGTGCCCAGGATTGTATCCCTGGTGTAACTCGATATCCCACCTGGCCCCTGCGGCACCTGTGTAACTAGACGGATCACTCTTGATCGTGATGCAAGAAGCCACAAAGCTACGACATTCAAGAAAATTGTTAAGAGAGATTTGATTTTCATCCCGTCTGCTTCTGTGGAGCAAGCACAAAGCCTGGCGTCAGAAGTGCTGGCAGCAGCAAGACATAGACACTCCCGTTACACACTATAGTTTTAATAACTTGTTAAATATTTTCTATACGATTTCACTCCCTATTGATAATGTTATACAATACTTATCTTTATTTCTAGATTGATTGATCACCTTTTATTTACAACGTATAATTTTACAAAAACTAAGCACAATTAATATTTGAACCCATAGCTGTGATGACTCGCACTGGGTCCAAATTCGAGAAGGTCTAACGCGCACATAGGGAATGTAAACAGAACACAAAAATAAATCAACACTGTGACGAAAATCCCTGAGAATTCACCTAATAATTAAGCCATGCAAGCCATCTCAAAATCAAGTGTTGATGTTGGGATAACACTTTTTTGATAGAGTATAATTACGCAACATTTCAGCATTATCAGGTATTTTCGAGTACTGGTGCGGCTTTTTGGTATCGTAATAACTTTATTGTCACTGCGTTTTCATTGCGGAATCTACCACAGTCTTCTCACCCGTAAACACAACTGTGCGCTTTTCTTCGCGCCATTATGTGCCCTTCTGCAACGTTCTCAGCATTCCATGTGCGTACAAATATATGCAATAAGGTTTAAGCAGCAAACGCATGGGACTCACCTATTTCGAGGTACTTCTTAGCCGACATCGTTTTCAACAGTATTTGGAAAAACTGAAGCTGGCAACTGTCGCCCAACATGGATCCGAAGTAGTGACTTTTAGTGACCTGCAATGAGCGACGTGCCCACACATGTGCGAGTTGAATGCGTCGTTTCCATACACCCGTATCGGATCATTTAGTCACGCTAAGTAAAGAAAATGAAACGCGTACAGACAAAGCGAAAACTCGGGAATTATTCTGAACAAAAATTTCACGTAAGATACTTCTTAAAGTAGAAACAAATCAAATTGTAGATTTGGGTGTCTCACCAAGTTCTTGTACAGAAATCATTGCAGTCTGTGCGATTCCCATTCAAAACACCCTGTAATAATAAGGTTGGCCAACGCCCTGTTAGTACCGGTGTTTTTGAATTTGAATTGAATTGAATTGAAGTTTTTTGTCCTGAAATTCTTACAGGATCGGGAGCAGAGGCTAAAGGCTATATAGCCTGACGTGGGGCCTCTGCTCCGATGTTTTCGCATTATAAGACTGCCTGCAAGAAAGCGTGAGAGCGCACCTTCACCAAATTGGGTCGGCGTGTGGTTTCTTGTAAATACATGCGCGTTGAAGGTCTGTCATTAAATCTGCATACTCCGAAACGCGTAATTCTAATTTCGCTGCCTGGCGCCACTGTTTTTTTTTTTTAACACGCCGAGTTTATAAGGGGCTTTACGCGTTTCAGGATTGTGGCGCCATCTGCAAAAAGAGCGGGGAAACGATTCAAAAAGGCGGGAATCGAAGTTTGGACCATCGTGGATCACGTGTTTGGATCGAACGTTTGCGCCAAGTGAGCGTGCTTTGTGTGTGGTTCCGTTCACCTGAATCGAGAAGAAAGGGAAACGAAGGCCTGATATATCGTTCAAGTGCGAGCGCAGACGAAAGACGCGCTAAAATTTTTTTTTTTTTTTGGGGGGGGGGGGGGGGGCGAACCAATTAACTCGACTGAATCACCGTTTTCGGCTGCAAAGGGACGGACGTTTTGTAAAAGCAAACGTATACCGTTACCTGATTGAACCCTGATATGAGAATGACGTCAACAATTTTTGCCTCGAAGTCAAGACCACTTGCATAAGAAATGAAAATCATGCCTTTCTCTTACTTTCTTTAGAACCACAGGATATGTTTTAAAG